>JAEIIH010004152.1:0-12848 GCA_018904745.1 Drosophila orosa
ATTTTTCTGAATTTTTGAAGATTTAACTGTAGTGCACCCTTGAAGTAGCACCCTTGAAGTTGCGACCGCAGGCTTTTATAACAGTTTATAACAATTTTCAGCCGCTTGCTTGGCAAGTTATAATACCCTGCAAGGGTATAAAAAAAGGAGAAATAGAGGCGTGGAAATGCGTGGGAATGCCCAAGTGACGAGTGAAGTGAGAACTAATTACAAGTTAATCGAGATGAAAACACATTGGTGCCGCACGAGAATCTTGCAAAATGCTGAATTTTCAACTAAAGAATAAGTAAAAAGCAAACAAAATAGTATTCACAAGAGGCGCAATACTAATATAATATTTTTGCAATTTAATACAAAAAAGAAAAACAAATAAAGGCTAGTTGCAGTCGCCAATATGTTACCCTTGATGTGTACATATACATATAAATTTATATGCATATGCAAATAAGGTTTTGTTGTATATAGAAATAATTATATAGAATGCAGTTATAGGCACTCACCTCTGCAATAACCTCTGTTTGGTTTAAAGCTAACCCTAAATATCAAATTTCTTTACTTCATTTGTAAAGTATATATTTTGAGAGCCATGCATTTCCTGGAAATAATTACTGAAAAAATTTCTGCCTATATCCCACTTGCATCTATAGTTCATCATGCTTCAGTTATATCCTAGACATCAAGCTGCACAAAAATAATCTATGAAAATTTGCTGAAAGCCAAATGTATGCCATTTTCCTGATTTTCTTGTCGCGGCTGGCTCTCTGCCTATGCCTCTATTTTGGTTTCAGTTTTGCATTTTTATACCCTTTCAGGGTATTATGATTTTAGTCTACAGTTTGCAACGCATTCAAAGAATCATTTCCGACATGTATGTAAATTCTTTAGGACCGTTGAAAAATATGAAAGCATTTTTTCCAACATTTCCATAGGTTGTTACATCCATTAAAATTGTCAAAAGTTCAAACAAATGTATGGTAAAATTTAAAAATATAATATTAACCTAATAAAAACCAACACAGAACAGCTCTCCAAAGATTAGACATTGTTATAAGGCTTAGTTATATTAAATTTAAAATTCTGCCGAAATTCTTTAAGGGTATACAAACTTTGGCTTCCCAAAGTTAGCTTCCTTTCTAGTTTTTTTTTTCGGTGTGTTTGTTTTTCCTTCTTTAATTTTCAGAGTCAATTAAAAATTGTTAATTTTACTTATAATTTTAAGGTAGGCTAAAATGCAATGCGACGAGACGACAACAACAAAAAAAAATCTAGCAATTAAAATTTTTGTGCGACTTTTGGCATGGCCAAAACAACGACAACAACGTGGACAGAGGATGGTGGCAAATTTGGCGTTGAATGAACCTCCTCCGCCTTGGCTGCCGACGCGTCGCCACCATTTCCATCCCGCTCATCCATGGAAATACTTACTAGAATCTGAGATCTTAGATACCAGAAATCTGGGAACAGACACATGGGCAATATGTACTTATTATTATAAGCCTCGTTACATAGGGACATGCTTTGTTTAACTCTCATAATGCACTCAATTTGATTATAATGGGGTTTTATATCAAGACAGGAATTAATTAGTTATAGTGATGGTGTATATAAGGAATATATTGTGGTGTATATATATCTGAAGTATCAATTCGATGTTTTGTTAAAATCTTAGAATCCTACAAGGTTTCAAGTTGACTTGCAGTTGCTAGACTAACATCTTAATCTGGTCATTAAGAAATAGGTACGACCCTTACTAGCTTATAAAAAAATCAGCAATATCAACTGTAAAATCACCTGAAAAGTGTTACAATCTCAAGGCCTAAGTTTTAATTAGTCACCTATTAATTATTGTAAAACTGTTGCAGGAAAAGTTGATCATTCTTTGGGCTTAAAATTAAATAACAAGTGAGTTCAATTACTAGATAGATATATACGAGAGCAATATGTGTTTCTTGGCCTTCTGACACTGTTGGATATTATTTTTCCCAGACTAGATTGGCGGCAATCGTTCGTCATCTGTTTTATGTTACCAGATGAATTGCGAAGCAATCGATAAATGCTAGATGTTATCTGGATCATCCGTGCTTCGTGTGCATATGGCAGCAGCAAACAACAAGCAGCAAGTAGAAGCACCAGCAGCAGCAGGCGCAGGCATTAGCATTTCGTGGCATTCCTCGCTCGCATTCGACTTGTAAACAAGTTTTCCTTTGCTCTCGTATTGATCCCATCGGATTTCCCAGGTGATGATGGGGAATGGAGTGGAGGAGGAACCTTGCCAATGGCGCAGAAGGCAGAATCCATGACCGAACCAAAGGCGAACCAGGTCCGCATCCGCATCCCCCAGAGGAAGGCATCTCGGACGTTCTCAAAAGCAAATCAAATTGAATTCGATTCGACAGGCGACCGCAACGAGAGCAATAAAATTGATTGCGTTTAAGTGTATTAAAATCAAATGCGAAATTCCCCAAAAACCGAACACAAATATACATATGTATGTATTTTAGGGGCTTTGAAAATGTCCATGCCCCATGCCCGGGTAATTGGCATTGAGGTGAATGAAGTTTGGCATTCCCCTGATGGCCGCCATCTGTCAGAAAATAAAAGAGTCAAGAACATGCATATATTCGCCTCATAATTATCCCCATTCCCATGTGTTATTGTTAAAAAAAATCTAGAAATATGTAGGTTTTAAGGTCGGTTTATCACTCACAAGTAGCTTAGCTAATTTATTTTTACTTTGTTTTTTTGAGCATAGACTCTAAAACGTGCAGATTGTTGGGGACAATGGTAAAAATACCAATAAAATTTCAGTACACTTTTTTTCTGAGCATCAAAAACAGGAGCGTAGTAGGTCGTTGCTTCTAAATTCAAAAATAAAACAAATCGCTCGGAGGGTTTTGATGAAAGATTCGGAAAAGAACAGAGAATGAGAAATCGAAAGGCAAACGAGATGGCTCCGTCGGAGGAGGACTCGCTGGAAGCCAACTCGAAGACTAGCGATGCCGGCAAGACTGCCACGTCCAGTTCCTCGTGCCCCTTCGGTTTGAGTGGCCAGTCGCTGGTGACCGGGTCCAAGTCCTCTGCCCTGCAGGCCATCAAAAAGAAGGAGGATGAGGAGGAGCAGCTGCAGCAGGAGCAAGTGGCGGAGCAACAGGATCAATGGAACTCAATGCATCGCGCGATTGGTGGCGCCGATGCGCCTCCTCAGGAGCAGGAACAGGTGCAGGAGCAGGAGGTAACGCCAGCATCCTCGAATGCCAATCGCTGCACCAAGTGCAACAAGAAGTTGGGCCTGACCGGAGGATTCCCCTGCCGCTGCGGCGGCGTCTATTGCGCCGTCCACCGGTACAGCGATCGCCACGAATGCAGCTTCGACTACCGTGAGCTGGGAGCCAACGAGATCCGTCGCGACAATCCTCAAATTGTCCCCAGCAAACTGAAGAAGCTCTAATTGCAGCTGGAACCGGGGGTCTCAATTAATAGTCTACATATATACATTTCCGATTTGCGGCCAGGAGGATGAAGGAGGCCGTCATCAACACCGAAACCGAATGCCCTTGACCAGAACCCAACTCACCCAGAATGGCGAACAACAACTGAATGACAGCAACCATTGAAAAGGAAAATCATAGAAGCATATTTAACATATATACAATATATATATATATATATATATGTATATATATGAAATGTAGGAACTATTAAAAGGATCCAAACTTTGTTTTCGTTTTCTATTTGCGTTTAGTTTTTCATTTCGAGGTTTCCAATTGAAACTCATTCCTCTATTTACATACAAAAATATGTTTAGTAAAATGCAGTACAATGATATCTCAATAAGATCAGAACTCTTACTCGATGACCAATTTAAACAAAAACAAGAATCATATAATAAGCCAAGTATCAAGTTAATAAAGGCTTTAAGCTACATAAGTACACACATAAGGTAGTAATATTTATATATATTTATGCTTGGCCGGAAACACTTTGGAATGATCTTACAACCGTGAACAGTAAGGAAAATTCAATGCTTAATTATAACAATATAAGATTTAAGAAATATAGATACTATTTCTTTATAAATACTGCATAAAGATAACCTCGAAACCAGAGACCAAGTAAATAATTGAATTTGTTTAAGCTATTGAGTTGCTACTAAGCTCAGATGTTGAATTCCTTCTGGGGACTTCGGTATGGTTCCGTTTGTAGTATAGCTGATATCCATTTCAAATTCATAATGAATTAGAGTCACTTCAGTGGAGTAAATGCTGGGGATCTACTTGAAGAGGAGCGGCAGGCGGCAGTGGGGCTCCGTCTCGCTGGGATTGTCCGAGTACAACGACATGGTCCTGGCACTGAGATCGAAGATGCCCATGGCAATGGTCTTCACCACCTCGTCGCAGCTGCCGTCGTCCCGCCAGACACAATAGGCGCCGCCGGACACATCGCCCAGCATGTGGCGGACATCCTGCTCGCTCACCGGCGGCTTGTAGCAACCAAAGGTGGTCATCCGCGAGACGCTCGAGTCGATCATCAGATCGTTGGCCTGCTCCTGACGGATGCGATCGAACCTGAACGGATATTACTTATGAGTGCTGAAGAAGGAATACAAGTTGAGCCCAACTACTCACTGGTTAGTGTGGTAATTATGCTCGCCGAGGGGAACCTCCTTGATGCTCAAGTGCGATTCATTCTTGCGCTCCGGCGAGGGAGCCATCTCCACATTGTAAAACATCTGCCGCGGATCTCTGTGGGTTGTAACCAATTAAAAAAATATAATTAAATATGGGATGGACTTGTATTAATTAAATTTCGATTTTACGCACGCCAGGAAGGTAAAGTTGATGGAGCAGGCATCAGCAGCTCCCACGCCTGCATCCTTTAGTACCCTGAAGGCATCGTCCACGTTGCTGGTGGCCAAGAGGGCTCTGGTGATAAAGTGACGAGCTGTAGGAAATCAGGAAAAATCAAAAGGAAACTATAGACAATTGCACAAATTGCTTCTTAAGCTTTTTTGTCAAATATTGACCCGGAATTCATGGACTAAAAGTATGCTACAGCGCCTGAATGAGTGCGTTGTTGCAAACTTACGGGTCTTTCCGCTTCGCAAGAGCTCCGCACTGATGGTGTTGATGCTGAAGACCAGTCCGTGGTGATTCTGGTTCATGGTGTAGCCGGGCAAGTGTCCTGCATAGCACAGGGACATAAAGTGCTCCTCCTTCACGTTGTACTTGCCCTGCGGCTTGTCGCTGATTATGTGGGCATCCACGAAGTAGTAATGGTTAAGGGTCTCTGTCAGAGCATCTTCGGTGTGTCCCAGCAGCCGCTGACGTAAAATGAAGAGCAAAAATTAAGATTATTAGACATTGCATAATTAATTGAGTACTTTACTCACGCAATTTTTGTGGTTGACAATAATCGTGGAGCAGCCGGTGGGTTGGTTCTTGCTGCGAGGCTGGTGCTTCAATGCTTGCGGTAGAATCTCATCCAAATGCAATAGGAATAGCTTCAAATATAAAATAAAATAAGAAACAAAATAAGCACAAAAAACACAATATTGCAATATAGCTTTTTGTCGCAATAATAATACATAGCTAACCGCCAAATTTGAATTCGAATGCGAGTAGAAGATGAGCACCCGCCATATAAAGTTGAACCGCCCTGTTTGAATTCGAAATTAAAAAGACGATTAGTTGTCGCCATATAAAGTCTAACTGACAACTTTGAATTCGAATTTAAAAAGATAAAAACTTAATAATAAAATATTTCGATGAGTATTGGAGAAGAGTTTACTATATAATAGACCCTAGATGGGCACGCCGTGGTGTTTTCTACTCACGCTGCACGCCGCAGATCGCCGCGATCTCTTTAAATTGGTTTAAATTAAAATCTTGGTATGCAGATTTATTAAGCTTATAAATACAACCATGGAACTGCTTTCCGAATGGAATTTAATGCATTTTTGTCTGAGTTATGAAATATGTACAAGTATTGTTTTAGTTGTTGTAACAGCAAGAAGATTTTTGAGAAGTTAATACTAAGTAAAAATCGAACGTATTAATTATGGTAAATTCATACCTTGCAAGGGTAAGTAGTTCATTATTTAATTACATTGCATAAGTAGTATGCCAATTGGAAATCAAATCCAGTAAATGCTGATTAACAGCTGCATTCTAAGAGTAGTAAATTGGAATTAACGCTAAATTGTAACTAAAGTGTGATATTAAGATGACCCATAAATCCGGCTGAATTAATGCGCTCATAATGAGGCTAATTTGAATTATAAATACCCACCGGTGGGTGCCAGTGCCACCTGAAGCACATTAATGATTAATCCAACCAAGACGGAGGCGATGCGATGCGATGCGATGCGATGCGATGGCGACGCACCGCACTCATGAATACTCATATAGCCAGATACCCAGATCCACAGTCCGGCGGTGGCCGGTGGATTCAGATGCGGCCAAGGTCGGTGCGATTTTTGCGTGCAATTAATTGGCGGCGGGGCCGAGAGAGCGCAGAAATTATAACACATTATCAGGTGGCAGGTGTATCCACCGATTCCATCTCCCAAGGCGGAGC
Organism: Drosophila orosa; assembly: GCA_018904745.1. Lineage (NCBI taxonomy): Eukaryota > Metazoa > Arthropoda > Insecta > Diptera > Drosophilidae > Drosophila > Drosophila orosa. The sequence continues at coordinate 6,577 of JAEIIH010004152.1, forward strand.
CGAGCTACTTAGCCATGCTAATGAGCCCGTCTAATTGATGGCTTCATGCGCAGCATACTTAAGCCGATTCCCATTGGAATCGATATTCGAATTTCGAATTCCAAGAATCAAGAGTCAAGAATCGAGAATCGAGACCCAAATCCGAAGAAGCCAAGCAAGGGTTTGTCACCTCTGTCTTTCGCCGGCTTCCCTCTTCCCTCGGCCACTGACAGCACTATATTTGCATGAATACATATGTGTATGACAATGACAAATTGGCTAAGTGAGTTATAAAGATTCATTTGACGGAATTCTGTCACTTAGAGCTTCGGATACCCTTTTAAATGGGCTTCTACCACAGATATAGAACTTGTTGTGAATTAATCTGGAAAGGAAACTATAAAGCATCGTTTTCTACTATCAAGTTGATGGGAATAATAGTTCCCAAAATAGAATATATATTAGCTAGCACATATATTAGTAAATAGTTATATTTCTACTTGTTGGCAGAGCAATGTTACCCCTTAGACAAGGGTATGCAAAGACAATCACCTGGCCAAAACCGACTGGCTGTCTATCACGACGCCGGCAAAAACGGAACTAGTTCAATGTCTGCGGCGCTCTGCACGGTCAGCACAGTGTGCACCGGCTATGGGGAACTCCGGGTCACTGCCCAATTACAAGTATTTGTTGCATTCATTTGGTTGTGCAAGCGCAATTACGGTGTATTAATTACAAATAAATTAAGTGACCCATCTAATTGCACTGCCCTGCGATTAGATCATCTCAATCGATCCCGTTCGACTGTACAGTACAGTGAGGGCCCTTTACATGGAAGTATTATATTTTTAAATTAATTTAATTTTCGTAAAATCTAAAGTTTACTTTGGCTATAAGTTTTCCTTTTTTAGGCTTGCATTTGAAGCCTATCACTTGACCATCTTTGGCAATTACCACTGTACACGGTGCAGTGCACTCGCAAATTGCATTTAATGTTGTCATTGGTATTGGACAACTGGGCAACTAGCAACCAGCAACCAGCAACCAACAACCAGCAACTGGCAACTGGCAACTGCTGACACGCAACACGCGGCGGCAAGTTGCAACTCGGGCTTTTGGGGGGGCTGGTATACTATATAGATAGTCATACTATATACCCACTCCCACGACGGACCTTGCTGGGCGATTATTAGCGTTAAATTACAATATTTAAGTCAACAACGGGCCAATATATTGTATATTTATTTTAATGGCCGTTTAATTATGCCCCGTTCGAGCTACTTAGTTATTAGCCAAAGTGTTTACAGTTGCACGCTAATTAGACACACGGCGGACTCACCTTATGGAATTCCACCTCCGCACCATCGGCCACGCCCTCCAGTTCCCGAATATATTGCGGAAAGCTGTCCTTCACCGATCCCAGGGTCTCGTTATAGATTTGCCCTGAAAGTGTACACAAACAAAATCCACAGTGTAGGAGTCATCATCGTCTTGAGAACTCTCTCTTTATCTCTCAGCGTACGGGTACTTACTGCCTTTTGGGGACTGGTACAGAGGTAAGTAGGTCTCGTTGAGAGGCTTCGATAAGATCAGAAAATTCTTGATCATCGAGCCGAATGTGCGACCCTGCAATTGACAAATAACAATTTACCAATTAGGCAATTAACATTTACTTATTTTATTTAAATGATTAAATGCTTTCCAATCCCGTCACACGATCTGCGCTCTAGGTGTTTGTTTTTGAATGGAAACAATATATAGAAAAGAGTCAACACAATGAAATCAAAAAACAGAAACAGAAACATAATCGATCACGACCGATCGCAGTGTAAACAAAGCCACCAACTAAGGCACAAAAAATATGAATAATTATCCAATATATTGAATACCGTGATTGTTGTAAGGTGAATACCATTTGGCTAACCGACTGGGTGGGCCTCCGGTACACGGATACGGATGCGGACGATCTGGCGGACAACGCCCCCTATATAGATCCATAAGTCACCACAGTGTGTATAGGAATAATATGATTCAGCCAAACCAAAACAAAAAACTTTATTTAAGTATAAATTTCTCAATTGCAATAAGCATTTCCATTTTCACATAAAGCGTTTTTTGTAAGGTTCAGTGGAATGGTTGGGAATAATTTCTGTGGCCAAGTTAGGGAGCAACGATCCTAAGAAGATAATTATAGATGGTATTTCTTATAATACCAAAAATATATTTTCTGTTCCCATTTATTGTATATATAATTCTAAGTATTCTCTTTTCAAAGTATTTATTCTAGCTATTATTTTTTGAAATATTGTTTTTAATAATATCCAAAAGACCATGTTTTCAATAGTAGTTAGGAATTATAGATTACCTATATGTAGGTTAAGTTCTGAACAAATTAATCAAGGCTTTATAGCTTAATGGAACTTCTTGGCTTTGAATAAAACCGCTTTAAAAAGTAAATCCTTTACAACTTTGGAGTATTAAATATATATAAGAACACCATTTAGACACTAAAACTATCCTTTGAAACTTTGGAGTATTAAATATATATAAGAACATAATTTAGATACTAAAACTATATATTTCTTTGTCTCAGAAATTTTGTATAAAACACCACACAAGATCTCAGGTTTTCTGCAAGTGCATAAAATTCTCCTGTCCCAATTGGCAATACAAAAAAAAAAAGAGTTAGACAAAGCCACGAGAATCACGAATCTGCATTACTTAGCGGCGTCTGGGTCCGGGACATGTCAAACAAATCGAGGGCCTTGGGGGTCTACAGTCGTACACATACACACTTATATAAAGCCATAAAGATAAAGCCCATCTGAGGCTAATTTATAGAGACTACAGGCCAGATAAAAAATTGCGATTCGCGTGCAGTTTGCGGGTTATCAGTTGGAAAGTAGGCTAAGATAGGTGTCCTATATACCCCACTGAGGGCCATATTAAGACGGGATTCTACCAACAAAAAAAATGTTTTACTATCTTGACCTAATGCTATAACTTCCTGCTGAAAGGATGGTATGGATAGGTGAATGTATATGTTTTTAACCAATTAAAAATCAGAGCAGCTACAAGTGTTAGTAGTTTTAAAAGGGCTTCAAATTTCTAGAAGGACTTAAGCTATAAAAAATGAATTGAACAATTTCTTTGACTAATTATTATGTGTATTAGTACTTTTTCATCACAGGTTCATGCAAGCAATCACTAGAAACTTTGAATCAATAGAATATATATATTTATTAGCTGGACTTGGCTTGTAACAATAAACTATATGATGTTGTACTTTATAACCAAGCCCCCGCCTTCCACAATTTGTATTGTGTAACTAAGAGTTCCCCCAGGTTACTCTAAAAATAAATGTGAAACAATAAAAGTCACCGAACTAACTCTCGGAACCCATTAGAAATTCAGCTATCGTGACCAACTCTCAACAGGTGAAGGACAGGTCGTACTCACCATGTCGAAGCCCACCTCGTAGTGGGTGCCCCTCGTGTACAGGACGGGCACAGCCTGGCGACGGGGCAGAATCTTTCCAGAGGACATTGTCCTGATTTTTTTTTTTTTTAATACAAGATACTTTTTAAAATTAAATTTACGAGCTGTGCCGGCACCGATACGTTCTTATCGCAGGGGAAAGCTACGAAAAGCTCTTTTGCAATCGTTGCAAAAAAAAAATTAACAACAAAAAACAAGAAAACAAACAAGGAAAAAAAGAACAGAGAAGAAAGAGTCGCGGCTGATGATACGATAGGGTGTAATCAAAAACAAATGCGTGTTTCTAAGAGGCCAGCTGATTTGTTCTAGAGCGCTTGAAGGCAGAATTCAAACTGATTTGTTTTGTTTTGACGGCGGCGACGGCAACGCTGCTGCCGCTGCTTCCACAGCCACGTCGCTGTCGACGTCAGTCGTAGCAGCAGCAGCAGCAGCAGCGACAGCAGCAGCAGCAGAGGCGGCTATATCGATTACAGCGCTTATTTTTTTAACCCATTAACAACCAAGAATACCTCGGGACACACGTCAGAATCGCTAATGCAAGCGAGTCGAGTTGGTAACATACATTTAATTATTATTATGATTAAGAGAGATTTGTTGTCTATGCTGATCTGTTTTTTACAGCCTTATGCGAATTCCTGATGACATCAAAAGCCGCTTCGATCTAGCCATGAACATCTTGAAGCAGGTTATTATAATATTTAAAAAAAAATGTTAGGGGTTACATCGTTAAAAGTTTAAAAATTCCACAAAAAAATATATTAATTTCCCAAATTTGTAAACTCAATAGGCATTTTTGGCTTAGTTACGTTCAATTTTAAATTCAAAAACTTATACAATTGCAAGGGTATACAAACTTCGGCTTTCGAAATATGCCTCATTTCTTAATTAATTCCTTTCCATTTGTAAATAATTATTTACAATATAAAACATAAAAAAAAGAACGGTACGAAACGGAATCGATTAATATACATATGTTTATATATAAAGCATGTCCTTAACTGTCGGATTAGCCGATATCAAGGTTGCAGATTTGCAGGTCAATTAAATAATAATTAATAACTAGCGAATAGTGTTCTAGGCAAAATAAAAAGTACTGATGTCATCATTGGCTGACAAACCAAAACTAAAAAGAGGATATACGCACATTCTTATGAAATAATTCACTTGATACGCAAGTTAATCTAAAATATGTTAAATATTTATTTAATGCTTTGTTCTTCCATTACAAAGAGTTTATTTATTATTTATCCCATTAGCAACCAATATAAAGGCAGCCCTTTCAATCAAAATATTCGAATGGTTAAAGATTATGGATATAGCTTATCGAATTCATGACTCTTATGTATTGAGACACTTGGATATTAGAATGCTTTCGGCTGCTAAGTCAATTAGTCGCCGTCTAATAGGCTTTGCGACTTAATGGTTTTGTTTTATTTTCTTACCCTCTTCCTTTGCGTATACGTAATATAAGTGCTAGAAATACCCAGTGCACACACCTTCCCCTTGCCGCCGACCAACTGACCATGAATATTTTGTATTTCTTCTGTTTTTTTTTTATTTTTGTTGCCTTTGTTTGCGTGTCGATATAAACACGTTTTTGTCGATTGTTTCACCGTTTTCTTTTCTTTGAATTTATTGCCATTTAACTGGGTTGGATTTGGCGGGTTAAGTCGGGTGAGTTAACCCCTTTTTTCTGGTAAGTTTTCACGCCAAATGAAAAGCGTGTGAAACGGGGGAAGAATTCATTATTATTTATGAGATTTGAGAGATCGGTTTTCGGGCTGGTGGATTTTCAGAATTTCCAGACAATCCAATGCGAATAAATTATATTCTCGAAATATATTCAATTGATAATTTAATTAGCTTTGTTGCCGCCCGTCTTTTGTATTTTATATATTTTGCTTATCGAGCGAGAGGAGAGCTTTCCAAGCCGCCACAACGACGATGATGATGATGATGATGATGCCACAACTTTCTCAGCATCTCTTGGCCCATTAGCATCACAATTAAATGTTTTTTAATTTTATGAATTTCGTGGCAAAATAACACAGAACGACCTGTGATGCTGCTGCAAAAATGGCTAATATTATATGCCGATATTATATAAGTGAGAATACACATCATTAATGGATGCGTAGCTATAATTTCCCCGGCCTGCAATCGGTTCATCGAACGCGGAGAGAGAGGAGAGTGATCGCTTCGTAGCTTTCGTTATTATTGAATCTGCATTAACTTTCGTTAGTCTGGGCTTTTTATAGTTGTTGTTTGGCTGGCGGCTAGAAAAATATATGCGACGCATTTCAATAATAATGAAAACAAAAGTTAAAACAAATAAAACGCTGGCCAGGGCCCGAAGACGGGGGGAAAAACAACCGCTAGCAATGTCGGGCAGAAGAGAGTGAGAGTGAAAGAGAGGTGATGCTGCGCGCTATCGAACGGTGATTACAAGAAATGACATTTTACAGTTGCCTCTTCGGCGCTACACTTACCTGAGTGTGTGTGTGGACTTTGGGATACCGTTAGATGCGTTACAGAGGAATGCAGGTATCGATAATCGAACGATTATTGATCAGTCAATATATTTCCCATCTATTACAGTGATTTGTAGTGCTGCGTTTGTTCTGTAAAGTAAAAACAGAATTATTAATTTTATATTTAGTTAATAATATCAATAATTATATATATATAATGTGTTAGAATCAAGTGTTTAGTTAGTACAAAAAACCAAGAGAAGGTTCTGTTATGATCTTTACCTATCTACCCAGAGAGTGTATTTCTCTTATCAAAGAATAAGT
>JAEIIH010004158.1:0-22316 GCA_018904745.1 Drosophila orosa
TATTTTTATTTATTCAAGTGTAACCGTACCTTCCCCTTATTTGGCTAATTTTACCTTAAGCAAAACTTGAACTGGCATAGAAAATGTTTTATTTATGTCACGTATTATTTCTATTATTCAGTAACAGAAAATGAACATATATTTTGAAATATTGAAACCCACCAAAAGGTCGCCTAACCCGATGTCACAACCTCCGGAGGATACCCAACGCACACCCCGAATCGATAAGCAAGCTCTGCACCCGTAAGCTTTCCTCGAAAGCGGTTGCTTTCCGGAAAAGCTGAATTTTCCTGCACAGTGTGCTTTCGTTGCTGATTCCTGAAACTCGTTCACGTTGCTGGGGTCGCGTGTGAAAAATACAATAAAATACAACGCAGGAAAACCTGGCAAACGAAAGGCCTAAAACGGCAACTGTAAAGTCCAAAACTAAAGTTGAAAGCCGAAGGACTGATCACAGATTAGCAGTGAATAAGTGCAGGCTACTTTCACTTTCTTCACCGTGGTGGACCTTATAAATTTTTCACACATTCACATGTGTGGGTGCGCAGTGGCCTGGTGCGAGTGTGTGTGTTGGCCTGTGTTTGAAGGCTATTACATATGCGTGGGTAGGTCAATCGGTCAGCTTGACTGCCTGACGGCCTGACTGTCTGTCCGACAGGCTGACGCGACTTCGGCTGAAAACCAGTGGAAAACCCGAGAAGTTAATGTAATTAATACAGGGCGCAGAACATTTCCCAAGCGGGCCATCAAAGGCCAGTGAGCAAATTAGTTCTATTGCCAAAAGCGCGCTCTTGACCTCATTTTCCTGCCTGCCGTTTGGTGGTACTTCCTCGGAAAACACCGGCTTTCCATCCACTTATGGCCACATATTAACCAAGCCCTGTCTTTTTCCGGGAAATTAGGCTGTTGTGCACATTGTGCATCTCGTTTTCAGCAACAAAGTAAAACGAAAATAATTTTGTGGCTTTTTTGGCACCTTTGTGAAAGTTTGATTTGTTTGCTGCAAAAGGCTTAAAGCTCGGCTGCAAAAGGAGCTTGCTGGCCAGAGAGAGAGAGAAGGAGAGAACGTGGCTGTCTCTCGGCCAAAGCTGAGTTGACAGTTTGGGGAAAATGCGACAACAAATGGAAAATGTAAACATTGCGCGTGTTTTTGTTTAGATTCTCGCCCTTACTCTCTCTCTCTCTCTTTCTCTCTCTATCTCCCTGTCTGCACTGTGTGTGTTACTGGGTTATGGATACTATATATAGGAAACGCCACTCAATGATAAGTTATCTGCGCTAATGGAAATTCGTGGCCTGTTCACTCAAACGGAATTAAGGAAAATCCAATAAAGTGCGCTGAGAGCAACTGTTGCCTATAAATAAATCCTACAAAGCAGCCATTACTGGGGATCTACACAACTCAACTTACTACCGACTAAACAATGCCAAATTTTTATAAACCGTCGCTTTAATCTCGTCCAATTTAATAAAATGAAACATATAGTTTAAGCCATCACCGTCGATGTTCTACACCCCTCCCAAACACAACAATAAAAAGCTTTCCCCCGTGAGATATATACATAAGTGTGTCTGCGTGACGACTGGGACCAAACACACCTGTTGATGCCATACCTTTTACCACTTCGCGTTTTCGGCACTTGGCAAGCACTTTTCTCCAACAAACGCGTATTTTTCAAATAATTTTCGAAGAGAGGCAATAAAATTGAGCGTCCGAATGAAAAATCAAATATGAATACAGGTAAAGAGGCTATTTAATCGTTTTGTGCTATCTGCCATCTATGCGGTCTACGAGTATTTATATTTTTCTATTTACCTTTTCGTAGTATTTAGCGAGTTTTATTAAAGAAATTCGATTATAGTTCGTGACAGTGTCTGTTAATCGTTGCGTATACGTAATATTTTTGGAAAACTAAACAAATATAAATTTTAGCAACAATTTACGGTGTGAACTCATAAAATGAATTTTTCAAGTTTTAATATGAACCATATAATTTTGAGTTTGACTGCAAAACAAGAAAAATTAAGTATAAGCGTTAAAAATAATTCGAAACAGTAATTTTCCTAGTAGTATACAGATTGTTTAAATCAATTTGGTTTCATGTGAAGTATAGTGCAAAGATTTTTGATTATTTTCTTAAACTTTGGTATTATTTTGTTGAATTCCTATGTTGTATTAGTGAAGACTTGTGTCTCTGTTCGTCACAATTCACAAGCTTATTTCAGATCGAAAATCGAAAGCTACTTTTATTGTTTTACTAAGCTAATAACCTGACCTCTTCCCACCCTCTGTGCCACCAATTAACGTCATCGTAATCGCTACAATCCATAAAGGAGACCGTAAGGAGCAAGTCCCATTAACACCGCAACAATCGCCGACGCAGCCGGAGCAGCAACAGCCAATTACCAGACACGATGCCTTGGACACTTCTAGTTCCACCAATAAGCTAAATCATAAATTCAATAACGATAAGGATAAGGATAATAAGTCTAGCGATAAGAGAAGGGAGCCCGGCCGAGATTTACTGCCAACGGCCAGTGTTGTCATCGTTGATGAATCATGCGCGCCGACGAGGGCTCAGGAGCTGAGCTCAATCTCAAGGAGCGGGAGCTCCACCACCACCTCCTCCTCGCAGCGCCGCCGCCAATTGCAATTCCAGAGACAAAAGGAGGCCAAGCTTTATGACCGCGGCGGTGGAGGCGGAGATGAGGCATCGACCTCAGCTTCGGCCGCAGCCTCCAATCCACCGCCAATGGGCGGCGGAGAGCTCGTGAACTGTATAGCCTACGATGACAACACCCTGGTCATAGAGCGCAAGCCCTCGCCCACCTCCCCGTCCACCTCGCGGCGCTATCTGAAGGCCGAGACGCCGACGCGCGGCAGTCGGAAGTACAATCGCAAGGCATCGTCGCCCAAGAGCGACCTGGAGGTGGTGGTGGTCCGGCCGGAGCACCACCACCAGCATCGATCGCCCACGATAACGCTACCGGTGCCCGCGGCGTCATCGGCACTGACCACATCGGCGTCCGCGGGCACAACGCCCACGGGAGCGGGCCTGGGAGCCAGCCTGGGAACTGCGACGGGCACTGTCCTGCAACAAAGGTACATGCAGCTCCAGCTGGAGCACGAAAAGAAATACATTTTCCATGCCATGCAAGAGTTCGATTTAATGGAACAAACTAGGCGGTCTAGGGCATAGTAAGTCGGAACCAGACCCCACAATTAACTATCGTACTCGTACTCGTACTCCTATCGTGACTAAGTGTTGTCCCTAGCTGTCAAGTGTCCTGTGTTTGTCCCCACGTTGTCTGGCTGCCTTGGTGTGATAATGAAAACGCATGCAAAGTCAAGAATTAATGTTTAAGAAATTTTAGGGACACTTGGGGGGATTTCAGTATATGAGAGGTTTGTAACTCGAAAGATGTCAAATGGTTTAACCCTTTTTTCCATTTAATATTAGACATGAATGAATTATTTCTCGGCCTGGGTGTGGTTTTTTATAATTAATCATTTTATTAATAAGTGTGGAGCTCTAGGTTCTGGTTTAATATCTCCGGAACTTAGAATATCAGTTGAAAGTTGCCAAACAAGGTTGCAAACATAGTCATTAATTGCTTTATTTTGTGGTGGTGATGTCGCATATCATGTTTACAACTAGTTGAATGTATTTTATAGCTTTCCAAGATCTCAATTTCCTAAAACTGGAATTGTAAGACATTCAATGGGTTAACGAATGTTTAACAATTGTTTTTGATTCTGGACATCAAAATGCGAAATTCTGCCAAAATCTTTTCACCTTTCTTGGACTTTTATTACTGATTTGAATATTTATGTCGAATTAAGTCGTTATCGAATAAACACATTTAGCTTACAGCTGCCATGAACAGCCGAAAGCGAAGTCCGGCGAAATTAGTTTGTTTATTTTGAAAATTCCATAAAATATCTGTAGTTTATCTTTCCTTCTGCATATACGTAGTTACCAAATTAATCACACACCATCTGGATTTTCATGCTTACTGTTGTAATCAATTGAGAATCACCGGGGGAAAAATCGAAATATATTACATGAATATAAATATTAGGCAAAGATATTCAAAATTTTATATAAAGCTTAATTAAAATATTGAGAAGAAGACTTTTCAATGAAACGGGATAAGTTTTTGCCAAAGGTACCCTCAAAAGTTTCACTAAGTCCCCTCAAAGCGAATTATGTGTTAAAGGAATGGAACACCTTGAAATTGAAAAGCATATAATTAATGTATACACCTGTACACCGAAAAAAAAAAATCAGATCAAAATAAAGTTACTAAATTAACTTAGAAAACTCAGGAATCGATCCCAAACAGGCTTATCACTTGTAGAAGTTAAATCAAAAATGGTCTTAAATGTTGCCCGATGTTTTCCTGTTTTCCGTAGCATTCTAATCAGCATTTTTGCTTTATTCTTTTCGGTGTACACCCCCAAACCTGTAGAATAAATGGTGCATCACAATTCGACTTTATGCAAAGCTCTAATGTTAGTTTTTCCTTTTTCCCCGAACAGTTGCAGTGCACTTGAACCCCTCGAGGATCCCGGTCAGCCTGGTTCTGGTGGAACCAGGAGGCGGCCCACCAGCACTGAGCTCGCTCTTAGCAGCGTCACCAGCCAGATTGTGAACAACGCCACCTACAAGCTAGACTTCAAGCAGCGACGTCACAAAACCAACAACGGGGGCCCTGAGTCTACCGCAGCAGCAGGGTCTGGATCTGGAGCGGGATCGGGATCGGGATCTCTCACTGGACTAGCTGCCGGATCGGGCACAAGTCCAGGACAAGCGGCTGGACCCTCAACCGGAGGCACCGGCAGCGGAAGCGGGAAGCGCCGCAAGTCCAGCTGCACTTCGTGCGGGGGCGGTGGCATCAGTGCGCCGCCGAGACTCACGCCCGAGGAGGCGTGGCAGCTGCAGCCGCAGAACAGTGTGACCAGTGCCGGAAGCACCAATAGCAGCTACAGCAGCGGCGGTGGACGCGACGAGGACAGCAGCTACAGCGCTGTCGGCGGCGACAGCAGCAGCAGTAACAGCTGCAACTGCGACATCACTGGCGACAATAGCACGTTGCATGGGTTTGGCGTGGGCGACGTCAGCAGCTTCATCGGCGATTGCGACGAGTGCGAGCACGACCACGAGGACGACCCCGAGGACGAGTCCCAGACGCTGCGCACGGCTGCCATCGTAGCGGCAGTTGCGGCAGCAGCCAAGGAAGCCCGCGATCGGGATCAGGATCAATCGCTGGGCGCCGGCGGCAACACAGACTGCGAAAGCTTCAGCGAACGGCGCCAGGATGCCGATGAGGGCGTCCGTATCATCCAGGACAGCGGCGGAAACAACGACTCACTCGAGGACGTCGGCGAGGTGGACGACAATGCCGATGTGGTAGTGAGAAAGAATACGCGCAATCGCCCTTCGATCAGGAGGACATGTAGGATCACCGAGGAGGACGACGACGACGACGGTGAAATCGATCAGGAGGAACAGGAGGTGGACGACGAGGAGCCCGAGGGCACCACCATAGACATTGATGAGCAGGAACAGCAGGAGCAGCAGCAGCAGCACGAAGACGAATCCGCAGAGGACGACGACGACGAGGACGTGGACGAGTATTTCGAGGAGGAGGAGGACGACACCCAGGCCTTTTCGCCATTCTACTCCAGCTCCGCGGAGCTTATAGACAATTTCGGCGGGGGCGCTGGAAAATTCTTCAACATCATGGACTTTGAGCGCGGAGCCGCAGGCGGCTATTCGCCGAACGGCAATGGCGGCGGACCCGGCGGCGGTGATGCCTCCCAGGGAGCACGATATGCTGGCGAGGGGGAACTGGGCGGCGGGAACAATATAATGGGTGAGTCACGGTTCTGATGATGAGATAAGGAACCTAATTCACCTTAAGTTTTATGTGCCAACTTATCGCTTGCATCCGGTTCCAGGCATCGACTCAATGGGCATAGCAAACATTCCGGAGACCATGAATGGCACCACCATCGGACCCAGCGGAGCCGGTGGCCAGAAGGGAGCGGGAGCGGCAGCCGCCGGCCAAAAGAGGCCCCAGCGGCGGGGCAAGCCGCAGCCGGATCGCCCGCAGCGAGCGCTATTCTGCCTGAGTGTTAAGAATCCCCTGCGAGCCCTGTGCATCCGCATCGTGGAGTGGAAGTATCCTTTTTATATAAAAACGGGAATGCCTTTATTTCCTAAAATGTGAATCGAAACAAATTACCTAAAAGTGGATCCGGTTAACAACTAGATGTATATCATACATATATACACATTTTAATCCCACAGTTATCGTATAATTTAGGCTAAACCTTATATTTGAGCTGATATTCCTTAACCAATGAACCTCTCTAGACCATTCGAGTTCCTTATTTTGTTAACCATATTTGCCAATTGTGTTGCCTTGGCTGTCTACACGCCTTATCCGGGCAGCGATTCAAATGTTACGAATCAGACTTTGGTAAGTCATTTCATTGACCCAACCTGGGAAACAGTTAGAAATATAATTTGAATTATGTATTACTAATGACTATGAATTTTTCCCATGTATTTTTTGTATTCACCTCACCGCATCCGAATCACACATCCAATCAACTCATAAAACTCATCATCGATACAAAAATCAACCTTAAAACCACGTCCACGTTCCTCAATCCGAAAACACATGCACTCCAAAACCAAAACCAAAACAAAAACCAAAACCAACACGGAACACGGAACACACAGGAAAAAGTTGAATATGTATTCCTAGTTATATTCACAGCGGAATGTGTTATGAAAATTTTAGCATATGGTTTTATGTTACATAATGGTGCATATCTAAGAAATGGATGGAATTTATTAGATTTTACAATTGTAGTTATAGGGTAAGCATTTAAAATATCCCAGTTAAAAGCGCAAAGCGCCCAGGCCCACTCCGGCCTCGTTTTAACCATTTTCTATGTTACCTTATATCCAATTTAATCGAAATTTAAACGAATCAGAAAATCAAAAAAGAATAACAAAAACAAAAACAAATTATGCCAAGACTGAGACACGTATGAACTTTGTATGCCACACATTTTTACAGAGCGATTAGCACAGCACTCTCCCATTTGATGAAGGACGCCTTCGATGTGAAGGCCCTCCGGGCCTTTCGTGTGCTACGTCCGTTGCGACTTGTATCGGGTGTACCAAGTAAGAGCTTCACTGCACCTCAAAAAAGAAAGCTATAGAAACCAAATCACTAGTCCCGAATGTCAAGCGAAAATTCAAAAACCGCGGTTCAAATCGTGGCCAAAATGCGGCACAGAAATAAAATCATAATTACAAGAAGAACAGGTTTGAGTACCATAAGTATAATATCTAAGACATTTCCGGATTCTAAAACATCCCTAGTCCAGTGAAATTTTACATAGTACTCAGATTGATCTTTGTTTAATCATATTTCTGATGTACTAATATTAAACCACTAGTAATGATAAAGTAATTGCCTCTCAAGTGAATTTAATTAAATAAACCCCATATCTGTGCCGTGTTTTCTGCTAAGCTTTAATTGCTTGTTCTAGATATTTGGCCAGTAACAAACTTAATGAGCAAAAAAAAACAAAACAAAATCCCAATCGATTATATTGGCTATTCATAACGCTATTCTACAGGTCTACAGGTTGTGCTTAATTCAATTTTAAAGGCCATGGTGCCACTGTTTCACATTGCACTCCTGGTCATATTCGTAATCATAATCTACGCGATAATTGGCCTAGAGCTCTTCTCTGGCAAACTGCACAAGGCGTGTCGCGACGAGATCACAGGTAAGCGGAGACACTCCCACATCGCCCCATCGAACCGTACAATATTTATACGTTGTACGAATATCATTCAATGTCTTGAATGCCACCAGATATGTCGCATTACAAAATCAGCGTCCAAAGGTTCTATCACTAGTAGATTAGTGAGTCTGGAAATCGGAGGCCTGTACCACGAGATACCCAACTACTCTTACCCCCAGTCCCCACTTCCACTTCCACATCGAAAGTGCCTCGGTTTCCGACTAATCTGCTAGTCAATAAAACTGTTCGTGTAAACAATGTTCGGGACAAGTCAAATATGCCAAAGATGCGGCATATTCCGCAAATGACACTGCACAAGAATTAATCAGAAACAAAACAGAACAAACAGGCACTCCCACGAACACAACGAGTCTCAGAGAAATCATTCCATCACCCCACCACATTTCACTCCATCACTAATGCATGAATCCTAAACAAATCGAAATCCAACAAATCGGAATCTAGGTGAATACGAGGACGAGATCCGGGCCTGCGGCGGGGGCTATGAGTGTCCGCCGGGCATGAAGTGCTACGGCGGCTGGGATGGACCCAACGATGGCATCACCAACTTCGACAACTTCGGCCTGGCCATGTTGACGGTGTTCCAGTGCGTCACCCTCGAGGGCTGGACTGATGTCCTGTATAACGTAAGTGGTCTCAAAGTGTGGAAAGTCGCCACTAGAAATCAGAAAGGCACAGTTGTCAAGTTAAATTTATAAAAAACTTACCATAAATATTTTGTTAACTTTGTTTTTATATATTTTGAATTATTTACTCTGTTGGTAAGTTATTTTGCCTTGTAAGATTTTACGTATTTGTTCGAATCAATCCAAATTTCCGCCTTTCCAGATCCAAGATGCCATGGGCAGCGACTGGCAGTGGATGTACTTCATTTCCATGGTCATCCTGGGTGCCTTTTTCGTGATGAACCTGATTCTCGGTGTGTTGTCCGGCGAGTTCTCCAAGGAGCGTAACAAGGCCAAGAATCGCGGCGACTTCCAGAAACTCCGCGAGAAGCAGCAGATCGAAGAGGACCTGCGGGGCTACCTCGACTGGATCACCCAGGCGGAGGACATCGAGCCGGATGCCGTCGGCGGCCTGATATCCGACGGAAAGGTCAAGCAGCCCAACGAAATGGACTCCACCGAGAACCTGGGCGAGGAGATGCCCGAAGTCCAGCTGACCGAGTCGCGGTGGCGTAAGATGAAGAAGGACTTCGATCGGGTCAATCGCCGGATGCGACGTGCCTGCCGGAAGGCCGTCAAGTCCCAGGCCTTCTACTGGCTCATCATTGTCCTGGTGTTCCTCAATACGGGCGTCCTGGCCACCGAGCATTATCAGCAGCTGGATTGGCTGGACAACTTCCAGGGTAAGTCATCCAAAAAACTTTAAAGCCTTTCAACGATATATTTATCATATCCCCAAAAAATGAACTATTTTAATTTCCGGTTTTTACGCATCTCAAATATATTTCTTTATTATAGAATACACGAACGTGGTCTTCATCGGCCTGTTCACCTGCGAAATGTTGCTGAAGATGTACAGTCTGGGCTTTCAGGGCTACTTCGTTTCGCTGTTCAATCGCTTCGATTGCTTCGTGGTGATTGGCAGCATCACGGAGACCCTGCTGACCAACACGGGAATGATGCCTCCGCTGGGTGTCTCTGTGCTGCGATGCGTGCGTCTGCTGCGAGTCTTCAAAGTGACCAAGTAAGAGTGCTTACCGAAAACCATTTTCTATATAACTAGAACGCTTCTCTGCCCTTCAGATACTGGCGATCCCTATCGAATCTCGTTGCTTCCCTATTGAACTCTATACAATCGATTGCTTCGCTTTTGTTACTGCTCTTCCTATTTATTGTGATATTTGCCCTGCTCGGCATGCAAGTCTTTGGCGGCAAGTTTAATTTCGATGGCAAAGAGGAGAAGTACCGGATGAATTTCGATTGCTTCTGGCAGAGCCTGCTCACAGTGTTTCAGGTGAGTGCTATAGAATCCTAGAAACGAAATATCAAGTAACGCAATTATCCGGACAGATCATGACTGGTGAGGACTGGAACGCTGTGATGTACACGGGTATCAATGCCTATGGTGGGGTCTCCTCCTACGGTGCCTTGGCCTGTATTTACTTTATCATATTGTTCATATGCGGTAACTATATATTGCTGAACGTGTTCTTGGCCATTGCCGTGGACAATTTGGCCGATGCCGACTCTCTGTCCGAGGTGGAGAAGGAAGAGGAGCCTGTAAGTAGAGAGAGCTGTCTGATAAATATACATTATTTAACCATACCTGTTTTCCAGCACGACGAATCGGCCCAGAAAAAGTCTCACAGTCCCACGCCCACAATCGATGGCGAGGATGATCATCTGAGCATTGATTTGGATATGGATCACCATTCGCTGGACGACGAGGACAAAATGTAGGGAAATAACAATAAGAACAATATCTGTTTAGTAGTTTTAGAGTAACACTCCGCAAATAGTTCATTGTAACTTTAAATTAGGTTGATCAAAGTTATCCCACATTCAAATGAGAGAGTGCTAGCCTAAGATAGATACTGATGAACGATATTCCTTTTTTTCAGGGATCATGAAACCCTCTCCGACGAGGAAGTCCGTGAAATGTGCGAGGAGGAACAAGAAGGTATGTTTTAATATACCCCCTTCTCTAACTTTTCCAACTAAGCCTCAGTCTAAGATTTATATATAAACTAAGAATTCAAATAGGTATTTTAGCTTACGCTTAGACATACTAAAAACTAACACATATCGAAACCAAACCAAAAATATTTTCTAAAACTATGCCGCCGACGCCATCATTCTCCGCCGCTATGTTCTTGGAAACCTCGCACCCAAAACAAAAAATAAAAACCTGCCAAAACACGAACACTCGAAATTATTAATCGAAAGACTCCAATTCCGAAGTATCAGCACATGTCACTGCACGACCCCGGCGATTATCCGAAGTCAGCATGAAGAAGACTAAAAAGCCCATTCCGCGAGGCAGTGCATTTTTCATTTTCAGTTACACGAACAGGTAAATCAATCAAGCAATCCATCACTGATCGAAACCAACCCAACAAACCAAACAAACAGTCGCACACTCGTTGATATGGTTCATGTGTCTTGTGATTTGAGTTACTTTCCTTTGATCCTTACCCTGGTTTGCACACCGGTTCAGCAGTTTGTGGTTCGCATGTGACTATCAATCGACTATAATTCCCCATCGAGCTGTATCTAATGCGTATTGCGAATGTATATAACTTGTAATATTTTCGAGACAAGAAACCCATATACGATGCTCATGTTTTCATTTTTCTTACCTTGGTTTTATTGCATTTTGCTGTTAAGGTTGGCCAAACATAAGTATTTGTATGTACACAACTTTTTTAATGCAGGTATATGCTCGTGTAGAAGGTATAGATACCGATACTTTTTATATACACATATGACACTGCAGAACTGATCATTTTTTTGTAAGAATCTAGGCTTAGTTTTAAGGTATTTTGTACTTGAACCGTTAAAATGGCTTTCGGTCATAATTGCTCATAATTGTGTTTATTATTTTTTCCAAATTGGCAACCACATATATACACGTAATATATGATAAAATTTGTATTGCATATAGTGGATGAAGAAGGCATGATTACAGCACGCCCACGACGTATGTCCGAGGTTAATACGGCCACGAAAATTCTACCCATACCGCCGGGCACATCATTTTTTCTTTTCTCACAAAAGAACAGGTTTTTATTATTATGTTTTAGTTTTAATTTCCCTCAGAATAAGAAAAATATCTGAAAAATATTTTGTACTTGTGTGTGTGTGTGTGTCTGTAAAGCATAATATTAGTGATAATGTGTCTGTGTCCTTCTTAACCCGGTTTCGTGTATTGTCCCAAGTGAAACAACAAATAAACACCATCCCGAATTCATTTTTATTTTGTCTAGTGTTTAGAAACCCATTTCAGTAGACGAACTCTGTTTAGATGCATAGTTATTAGCTGCTTCTTATACCATTTTATTGTTTCTATAACTCGTCTTGTGAACCCCCTAATCCCGCATGATCTGTGTTTTAGTTTCTTTTTTGTGTTCTTACTGTTTTGTGACCACAAATACCTTGGCTTGGTTTATTAATCGTCTTCCTTCGCTGACAGGTTCCGCGTCTTCTGCCACTGGCTTTGCAACCATAGCAATTTCGGCAACATTATCCTGTGTTGCATCATGTTCTCGTCGGCCATGTTGGCAGCAGAGAACCCTCTGAGGGCCAATGACGACCTGAATAAAGTAAGTAGCTCCTGTTCCAATCAAAAAGCCCTCAAGTGAATTCAAAAACTTGTAAGTTACTAAGTTCGATCAATGCTTGACTAGCGTTGACATCACTATTGCTTTCTTTTATCTGAACACACTTTTCATTCGGTGTCTATCACTGCTAATTTGTTTTCCAGGTGCTCAATAAATTTGATTACTTTTTCACGGCAGTTTTCACAATAGAACTGATTCTGAAATTGATTTCATACGGCTTCGTGTTACACGACGGAGCCTTTTGCAGGTCCGCATTTAATCTATTAGATTTACTTGTGGTCTGCGTGTCATTGATATCTCTAGTGTCCAGGTAAACGATAACTCATTTAACTGCTCTAACCCAGTAGTTGTGATACTAATTACTTCTGGAACAAAACCAATAACGTCGATTTCAACTGCAGTTCGAATGCGATTTCAGTCGTGAAAATTCTACGTGTGCTCCGTGTTTTAAGGCCGCTCAGAGCCATCAATCGTGCCAAGGGTCTCAAGGTAAGAATTCATCCACAGCACTTTCTTTACTCGCCATTTTTCTTTTATTTTTTCTTTTCCTCTTTCTGACACACAATAACTGCTTCCGTTAAAAAGATTTTTATTTCAATTATTTAATTCAGTTGCGAGAAGCGCACAGAGAAACCTCCTTTTATTTTTAACTATTTGGTAAAGTGCAACTTTCAAATAAGACAAGTGAACCCAAATATGTGGTCTTTGGCCTTTAACAATCTTCAGAGAACGCCAAAAAACCAAACATAAAACCTTGAAATGCTGGGTGTAGGGTGCACCACAATCGAATTATACAATAATAAATATTAATGAATTATACACAGCTGAAACGAACAATTTCTTAAGTTTTGAGCTTTACTCGTAACACCTAACGAAAATGGGCGTGGAATAGAAATGTATGGGCGTGGCTTGGGCATAGTAATATCTATGTAATAACCCCTGATACTAAACACACGACCACCGACAGCAGCATTGTCTACGATATAAGTCCTATATTAATCGAGAGTAATTCTAAAATTATATATCGTCGTATCACATACAGCATGTTGTTCAATGTGTCATAGTCGCGGTTAAGACTATCGGAAATATTGTGCTCGTCACATGCCTACTGCAATTCATGTTTGCCGTTATAGGAGTCCAGTTGTTTAAGGTATGATTTTACTTTTAAGTTTTCACTTGATTTGTTATATATTTTTTTGATTAAGAACGTTCCTAAGATAAAAGGGCTAAAGGAAAAGCAGAGCAGAAGTGCTTTCCAATGCATTTAATACCTTTGATAAATAAAATATAAAGTATGAAGTGCGAGAAATGCACTTGAAATTGCAAAGTCTGGATTCCCAAATCCGATCGTAAATTAAATCTAGGCAATAGTCTAGTTATATTGAAATGCGGAAATTCATTATATAAATTCTCAAATTAAAATTTATTAAAGCTCAAGGGTATTAAATGCTATAGTTTTAAGAGATCTGTATAAAAAATTAAATTTCCAAAAATATGTTTATGTAAAAAGAGAGCAGTCCGCGCATGAACCCTTTCCCAATTTTTAAGTTAACTTAACGTAGTCTTCAGATTTACAAGGTTTCAAAGATAGTTGCAGCTTAGTTTTATACTACAAGTTAGAATTAGGTGGAGTTTGTTTAGATATTTAAGAGATATGTACAAAAAATTAATTCGTTTGGTTTCACACACACATGCAAATTCCAAATAACTTTCCTAACATTGTGTTGTTCTAAATTAATTTTCGTTTCAATTTGCCACGATTAATATTGCTTGACAAGTTGGTTTTTTTCTTAAAAATATTTACTAACTTATGTACAGCATAACTGGTTCTACTAATAACGAAATAAGTTTAGATAAGAACAAAAATCAGATGAAAATGTAAATAATAAAAGCCTTTGCTGCCTAGTATTGCTTATTAATGCGCAGCCTAACCCTCGAGGAGCACTCGGTATAAGAGCGAAAAAGTCAAAGATATATCAACACTGAAGAAGAGGATTGCATTAGAATACCAATGTCATGTCCGGCATTACCTTAGATCTCGGACTTATCGTTTCACGGATACCTAACCAACAATACAAGCGATTACATAGACCCTAACACCACTCACACGACTCAAACACACACATTATGCATAAATTATAATCAATATCAATTCGTATATATTCCACACCCATTTTCTGCGTTTGTACACGTCTAAATGCAACGAATCGACAATAGATATCGATAGTAAGCGATCATGAACGCACCCACACATCCAAAATACGCAAAGTATTCCAAAAGCACACACCACAGCACCTGAGTCTTGGGTCTTTCTCCCCCAGCATCCAAGAAAAAACCTACCTTGCACCCTAGCATCAAGGCCAACCAATCCCAAAGCAATAGGCTAAGCTTCCACGGTGTAAAAAACCCTTCGAGCCTTGCGGACCATCGGAACTAACAATTCATTTTAACATTTCCACTGTAAAACTGAATGAATCCACAGTAAAAATATTTGTTTCCTAAAAAACGAATTTAATACTCAGGTTTTTACTATGGCTTTATACATAATTTAGAACAATATATACGTTTTTTGTACACTTTATTATTTCTCTTAACCCACTCAATCTACACATTTTGTTTCATAAATCCTTATTTATCCATCTAAAAATAAAAAAATCTTACTTTTAAAACATCTTACTTCAAACCCAAAAAAAACTTCTTTAGGATGATGTCCCAATATTATAATTGTATTTTCTGCCTTTTCTCTCCTTGAACGTGTTTTTTGGTTGTTTTTTATTGAATTTTGGCAACCCATCAACGAAATTTGTATAAAATTAATACTGATACCATTTCAAACCTTTGTTTTCATTGCAAATCCTAAACATAAAAATGTGGCCACCAAAAATAAAACAAAAACACGACACCTAACCCTATTATTGATGCTGACAAATCACACACAAACTTGAATTGAAAATAAAAAAAATTATTCAAACATCATAATCACTTCACAAATTAAAAATCCAACCAATTGGCCTGCACTGAAATATTACGAACTTCTGCAGTATGTGGTCAAGTGCGTTGTAGTCGCAATCAAAACCATCGGTAATATCATGTTGGTGACATATTTGTTGCAATTCATGTTTGCTGTTATTGGAGTACAACTCTTTAAGGTAATTTCTTTGAATTTTATATGAAAAGTCATTGGTGAAGGGTGTCTTCAATTGGCTTTAAGTGTGCGCTTCTATTTTGAAAGGAACAACTATAAATAAATTAAAAACGAAACAAAAAACAAATGCTGCTTAATGTGCTTTGAATTTTGATGTGTTTTTCCATCTGGGTATCTGTGTTTAGGTTAATTTTTATGATAGTTCAACCCAAAGGTAACTATTCTCAATGTCATAGCTTTGAATTATAGACAGAACCAATCTTTTCTTATGGCAAAGTCAAAGTCTTCATTTTCTCTAACGAATTCAACGCTTGGCAACAGTTTTGGTAAAGCAAAAAATAAACGATAACAATTTCAAAGGCTTTACCGACCGGCTTAGTTCTGTTTTTGGCTTCTCCAAACTAACCTCAAGGCAAGAGTGTCGTTGGCTGGCTCCCCTGCTAATCCAATGTAATATATTTCTATATCTTCCCATGTACCTAACACCATTTAAAACCCAGTAACAACTCGTTGTTGTCCCGTCTGTAAATATATTGCGTTGACCACAAAAAAAGAAAAAACTAAAACCGTTCTCGTCCTTCCAATGTTCTCAAGCCGTGTATGTAAATGTGTTTGCATATGAAACACCCTGTATATGTGTGCATACATTTAATCCAAAAACATAGAGCTAGATAGTCTATCGTATTCTGCTCCATACTATATTTTTGACTAGGTCTTAGTTAATAGTCCATACAGTAAAGCAGTTTTAGTGTTTGTGATTGGCGGAAAGCATCCTCGATGAAGTCCACTTCTCGTTGAGCTTGCTCTCCCCCTGACTTATCTGACATTACTTTCCATGTTCTAATTCTTTGCTGTCTTTTCATCGCCGCTTCGTCCCTGCATTCCCCAAAATCTTTCACAAAAAATAGGGTAAATTTTTCAAGTGCACAGATGGTTCCAAAATGACTGAAGCTGAATGCTTGTAAGTTCGGATTTTGATTAATAATGGCAACGAAAATATCAGTTATAAATTACATATCCCTTATAGCGGCACCTATCTGGTCTACGACGACGGTGATGTCCACAAGCCGCGACTCAAGGAGCGGGAATGGAGTAACAATCGCTTCCACTTCGACGACGTGGCCAAGGGCATGCTCACCCTTTTCACGGTGTCCACCTTCGAGGGCTGGCCCCAGTGAGTGCCGAGTGAAGCTTCGCTGTGTGCCTCAGACCTAAATGTCTCAATTTCAGATTGCTTTATGTGTCCATCGACTCGAACATGGAAAATGGCGGCCCCATACACAACTTCCGTCCGATCGTAGCTGCCTACTACATAATCTACATTATTATTATTGCCTTCTTCATGGTGAACATATTCGTTGGTTTCGTCATTGTCACCTTCCAAAACGAGGGCGAACAGGAGTATAAGAATTGTGATCTGGATAAGAATCAGCGTAATTGCATAGAATTCGCGCTGAAAGCAAAGCCTGTAAGGCGCTATATACCAAAGCATGGCATACAATATAAGGTCTGGTGGTTCGTGACATCCTCGTCCTTCGAGTACACCATATTCGTACTGATCATGATAAACACGGTAACGCTGGCCATGAAGTTCTACAATCAGCCCCTGTGGTACACCGAACTTCTCGATGCCCTGAATATGATCTTTACGGCAGTTTTTGCCCTGGAATTCGTTTTCAAACTGGCGGCCTTTCGGTTTAAGGTGACTCGAGCCAAATAT
This sequence comes from Drosophila orosa, assembly GCA_018904745.1. Classification (NCBI taxonomy): domain Eukaryota; kingdom Metazoa; phylum Arthropoda; class Insecta; order Diptera; family Drosophilidae; genus Drosophila; species Drosophila orosa. The sequence goes on from JAEIIH010004158.1 coordinate 17,009, forward strand.
GGGTAAAAAAGAGATAAATCATTTATGATGTTTCGTATTTGCAGAACTACTTTGGCGATGCCTGGAACGTTTTCGATTTTATTATTGTTTTGGGCAGTTTCATTGATATTGTTTACTCTGAAATCAAGGTTGGTAGCAGAGTTCACTGGGTGCGATCTATTAAATCTGATTTGTAAAAATATCCACAGAGCAAAGACACATCTCAGGCATCTTGTGACATCGTCGAGGGCTGCAAGTCCAAGGCGAAGTCGGTAAGTTTTTTGTTATGTTGTATTACTAAAATAAATATTATTATCGCATTTAATTACCTTTCAGGGTGGCTCGAATCTTATATCCATTAATTTCTTCCGCCTGTTCCGTGTGATGCGACTCGTCAAGCTTCTCAGCAAAGGAGAGGGCATTCGCACCTTACTTTGGACGTTTATAAAATCCTTTCAGGCTCTGCCCTATGTGGCACTGCTTATTGTACTTTTATTCTTTATTTACGCAGTGGTCGGAATGCAAGTAGGTGTTCTTCAGAAAGTTCCCTAAAGTCCTTCGCCTCATGTTTATTTTTTGTTTTCCAAGGTTTTTGGCAAAATTGCACTGGATGGCGGCAACTCCATAACGCACAACAACAACTTCCAGACCTTCCAGCAGGCGGTGCTGGTGCTGTTTCGATCGGCCACCGGAGAGGCGTGGCAGGATATCATGATGTCCTGCTCGGCCCAGCCGGACGTAAAGTGTGACATGAACTCGGATACGCCTGGGGATCCCTGTGGATCCTCAATAGCCTATCCCTACTTCATTTCCTTCTACGTTCTCTGTTCATTTTTGGTAAGTTATGGTATCAGTACTCTGTCCAGGAATGAAATATATATCGCTCTATTTTTACAGATCATTAATCTTTTTGTGGCTGTCATTATGGACAACTTCGACTACCTGACCCGCGATTGGTCCATCCTGGGCCCGCATCATCTGGACGAGTTCATTCGTCTGTGGAGTGAGTACGATCCCGATGCCAAGGGTCGCATCAAGCACTTGGACGTAGTCACGCTTCTGCGAAAGATATCGCCGCCACTGGGCTTCGGCAAGCTCTGCCCACATCGCATGGCCTGCAAGCGGCTGGTGTCCATGAACATGCCCCTCAACTCCGACGGAACCGTCCTCTTCAACGCCACCCTCTTCGCCGTGGTCCGCACCTCGCTGAGCATCAAGACGGAGGGCAACATCGACGACGCTAACGCCGAGCTGCGGGCCACCATCAAGCAGATCTGGAAGCGAACCAATCCGAAGCTGCTGGATCAGGTGGTTCCGCCGCCGGGCAACGATGACGAGGTGACCGTGGGTAAATTTTACGCCACCTACCTTATCCAGGATTACTTCCGACGCTTCAAGAAGCGCAAGGAGCAGGAGGGCAAGGAAGGCCATCCGGACAGCAATACGGTCACTTTGCAGGCGGGCCTGCGAACCCTACACGAGGTGTCGCCGGCCCTCAAGAGAGCCATTTCCGGCAACCTCGATGAACTGGACCAAGAGCCGGAGCCCATGCACCGGGTAAGAGAACATTAGTACTCCAAGTGAATGACTTATTAATTTCCTCACTACTCCCTCCAGCGCCATCACACGCTCTTCGGCAGCGTGTGGTCGTCCATCCGGCGCCACGGCAACGGAACCTTCCGGCGGAGCGCCAAAGCGAACGCCTCGCAGAGCAACGGGGCTCTGGCCATCGGCGGCTCCGCCTCCGCGGCGGTGGGCATGGGCGTGGGTGGCAGCACGATGGTGCTGGGAAGCGCCGATGCCGCTGGCGGGGATTACCTGTACGACAGTCTGAACCGCAGCGTGGCCGACGGGGTGAACAACATTACGCGGAACATCATGCAGGCCAGGCTGGCGGCGGCCGGGAAGCTGCAGGACGAGCTGCAGGCCTCCGGAAGCGGCGGCGAACTGAGGACCTTCGGCGAGAGCATCTCCATGCGCCCCCTGGCCAAGAACGGAGGGGCCGGGGCCCCGGTAACTGTGACCGGGACGCTACCGCCGGAGGCCAATGCCATTTCCTACGAGTGAGTATGCGGGCGTAGGGGTCCATTGGGAACGAATATTAGGCCAATGTTGGAGCTTGCTCTTTTGGTTTTCACCTAGAGAAAAAAAAGATACGAAAAAAAAGATAAACACACACCAAGCTCCATTACCATACTACTTGTTACTATGGCTTGCTGTTTAGTGAGTTGATCGATATTCCTTACTGCCAACCATTATCGTTTCTGTTTCGTGGCATTTTGTTTGGTCACCTAGAGAAGAGCGCCTTAAAGTTTGTAATGGACAAAAGGAGCCGGCCAAGCATACCGACTTGGCAGCACACCAAAGCAAGATACGAGTTTCAAATTAGTTGACTTAGCAAACCTAGTTGCAATCACAAATACCTTTAAACTAGCGGATTTAAAACCAATCGAAAAAAGACCAACCAACAACAACTTATTGAAAAAAGAGCCACATAAACCAAACTTTTACTCAATCCCCGAACATTAATTTCAGCAACCGCAATCGTGGTATTTTATTGCATCCATATAACAATGGTAAGCCTAAAATGCTGCAAATTGCAATAATAAAATTAAAACAGAAACCAAAACCTAACAATCAACTGCAGCATTAATGCAACAGCAACAGCAAAAATGCACAACAATTTATTAACATTATTTAATGTGTTTATACTTTATTCGTTTTTACTGGATAAAATTCTGAAATTAATTCCGATCGATTGGTTCTTTGTTGTTTTCACACACTCCCAAATTCGACCCTAACAAAACGCAACAAAATCTTTCCCAAACATCAATATTACTGTATTCTTATTAATTTGTTTTGTTCGAACTCCGACTATGTAGCTGCTGCATTCCAATGAAACATATTGCAAATTGAAATCATGTACAGACTATCGCCCACTGCGTTCCATAAGATTCGTTATTGCCTGCGGCATGTACAAATGTTGATATGATAATTCAAATCGAGAGCAACACCAATAACCAATGAGACTAGGCAGCTAATTTTTCGTTTTATTGTAGTTTCCTTGGCTGTTCATTAATCAATAACTAAATTAATACAATTAAAAATCAAAAACGGCATTATGTTTTCTAACATTCGTAGTAAGCATTCATTAGATCTTATTTCGGATTACATAGACTAGTTAATGTAGAACAAACGTAGAACTGTTTGAGTGCAGCTTCATCCAACAGCTAAACTAGAAACGCTTTCGCTGCCATAGAGTTAAAGTCAAGCCAAATACACAGCCACACATCTCGATACATAAGCATTTACATTTGAGGTTGTTCCAGAGCAGATCTTATACAGGTAAAGTCAAAACATACATGAAATGGGAAAAGCCGCATACACTACTTGCAGACTCTGAAGACCGAAGAATTAAATAATATCAATAACTTATATTAAAGAGTATACCCCGAGAAAGTCCCCCATATTACGTTATTATATTGCGTTTCCTTACTTTTATTGTAGCGAAATATTTTAATTTAAGAACAAGAAGCAACAAGTAAAAATATCTGACATTCAATTGGCTGATCTATCTAAGATACTATCGATACAATTCCCCGTATACAAGGTTTAAGATTTAATACACAAAATAACCACGTCACAAGGGATGCATCCTCGCCCTAATAAATTAATTCTACTAAGTAAAGCGAATGTGGCTCCTTTTGTTAATTACAAACTAATCAACGGAAATAACACATGAAACAACGTCAAATCGTTCAGATAAAAACGAACTAGAAAGAACAAAATCATTTCAGTCAATTGTGTCTGTTAAAGTAATTTGTCTTTATAACTCTTTCCCACAAAAATCTTCATTATAGCTTAAGTGATTCGAGTTTAAAAACCACCGAGTGCTGAGTTTCGAACCCAGACAAATTCTTGACGGATGAGTTTCGAAAGAGTTCGAGACAGATCACAGAGTCAGAGATCGTTCCTAAAAATTCAGTTATGTTTTAATGTTTTCCGTTAAGTTTTGAATGAGATAAATGAACAATTGCAACATTCCGTTACCGTACCGGTAAAGACTATGCTATTTTGTGTGACCGAGTTGAGAGTTCCCTGATAACAAAGCGGATCTAATGACATAACACCTACAACCAGAACAACAAACTACAACCAGAACCAGAAACAACTTTAACAACAACAATCGTTTAACACGCAACAACAGCAACAAGAGAGAACGTAATTAAAAGCAAACCCAAAGCCCGATATCGATGTCTATTTACTCTCCATATATATAAATATACAATTTGTTTATAAATCTATGAACAAGCCGTGATGTTGTGCCCATCTACTCATGAGCCTTGGACTTGGCTTACTGAACATTAGCCCCTAAGCAAATGTGTGTGCGTGTGCCTTGCGACCATATAAAACCACATCCAATACTTACGATACTAACCCAACCAATTACTCAATCGCTTACCCGAGCCGAGGATCGGATCGGTGATCGTTGTCTCCATTGCTATGCTACCAATATACGTATATGTTTCCTATTTTATGCCAGAGCAGCTCTTTCAATGACTCCTCACTGTTGTCCTTCAATGTTGTAATGTCGTCGTCGCTTCCTCTTTTCGTTTGTGTGGAATTTACAGTCACATGGGTGGGGCTTGAGCTCCCACGGGTTTCAGATCCCCTTCACCGACATTTAAACACTGTGAATACACCATACACGCCACACCTCTGAGATATGCTTACGCCGCTTGCATTGTTCATAGAACGCCTGGCCGTAAATCCGTTTAGATGTTACCTAGCATAAGTATCCGCAAATACTAAGTTTGCCTAGTTGTATACATGCTTGCTTTAGTTAGACAAACTTTTGATTTGGTTTGAGTTCTGCTTATGGTATAATTATAGTCTTAAAGGATGTTAACCAGAATGACAAACAGTGTTAATACAAGTTCTAATATCGAATGCCAAACTAAATACTAACTGTATTAATATGAACAAATTATAAGCTTGATGATCGAAACACAATGTTGAAAAATGTGAATATAGTAATGAATGAAAGGTACAGAAATTCTATATTTAAAAGAAGGTAATGTAAGTATTAAAAAAAAAAAACGTTTAAATATATAGAAAAAGAAAATTAAAATCAGATCCATAAAATGATCACTGGAAATTGTAATATACATATTTTGCATAAATAAAGTATAGTTTATTTGGATTAAAAGGTGTATAAAGCAGATATATTATGATTGAACTTTGATTTATTATTTTAACATACATGCGATCTTTTTTATTTTGGTAGAGTTATCTAAAAATGTATATATAAAATGTAAAAAGAGACTTA
>JAEIIH010004177.1:0-17046 GCA_018904745.1 Drosophila orosa
ATATAATATTTATATACATATAAAACACCAATTAAAACTTCTAATTAAAAGACTTCTGACACACATTAAGATAGAGTATTAGCTACTTCGATTTCCCTTGAAAACTTCCCTTTTGTGAGAGGCTAGAAGCCGACTATAGAATGCAACATCAATCAAATTTGGCTTTCAAGTCGCGTACGCGGCAATTTGTTTGTATAGAAAATGTTGAGACTTTTCCTCCACCACCACCACCACCCATTCCGCCTCTTTACCTCTTCCCCCACGGCCACCACCTATGTATGTATATTGCCATTTGTTGTATAACTTTTAATGTATTTTGGGCACGTCTAACCGCACTCCAAAAAAAGAAAGAGGCTGGGTTACGATGATGCCATGGATATGCCCATTGATATCGGCACAAGGCGTCGACATTCTCATCATCATCATCGTCGTCATCATCCTCATCACGATGGGCGTCGATATCAACACCCTTTCCCCTTTCAACTGCTGCGGTTATGTTTTGGGGCTGCCAGCCAGCCTGCTTGCTCCTATTACTTGTAATAATATTTTAGCAATTTTATTTGTTGTCATGTCACATATGCCAGCGCCATGTCAGGGTGAGCGTCCTTCTGCCTAAAGGATCTGCTCTTCTGCTTCCCCTGGCAATCCTGGGTTGTTGGTCCCCCTTTAAAGCCAAAACAAATTTGCATTTTTATGCCAGGACATGTCTAGGACAAGGCTCCTTTGGCCCTGGCAGCTGTCGAAGAGAAATTGATTTGATGCAAATTAATGACAGCTTCTTGTCAATTTCATCAAGTTTGAGTTTTGGGGCGAAGAAAAACGAATTTTTTCTACTCTTTATCGGGTATAGAGATTATTATGTTAAGTAATGCTGGGAAGTTATTAAAGTAAATAAGTTTTAAAGACATTTTTGGATAGAATATTTGTTGTATTTTATTTAAATATAAAGGAAGTAGTTGAAGTAAAATAAAATTCAATTCATAGAGTAACCAAAACTCTTTTCACTGGACCTCCATCAACTCCTCTTTGAGTTTCCCACTGGTTTGTCTTCTTTTTATAGATGTATGCAAATTTTGTAATGGATTTTTAAGTAGGCCTTTAAATTAGGCAAAAGAAAGCAATTTATTTAAATGATTTCGACAGGGGAGCACCGAGCGAGGGAGTTGCTGTCCCTTACTGCTGTTTGTCCTGACCCTGGCCATTTATTGTTGTATGTAAAATTAATCAAAATTTAATTTGTCTTCTCATTCTAGGTAAGTCCTTTCTCGCAACACAATCGATCTGGAACAACAAACCGCCAAGTTTCGGGGGTCTCTGGGAAAAAAAAGGACATGACAAAGTGAAGCCACAGAAGAGTCCGCATAATTATTTTCCAATTCAATCAGGGGCTTTGGGCTTTAAGCTGCCAGGAGCAGCAGAGTATAATATATATAGAAAGGCCAAGTGGCCGTAGGACTCCAGCCCGGCCGAGTGGCTAAGCCATATTGAGCGGGATTAGGCGCTAACTGCTAAAATGTGATTACATTCTAGAGCCACAAAATGTCTGCCATAAATTAATCAAGTGCGGGGGGAAAATCCTCAAACAAAATGAGTTGCGCCGCATCTTCTGGCATTCACTTTCGCCTCGAAATCGCAGCCACTGAAATTGGGAATTAAATTAAGTGATTTTGTATGAGAAAATATAAAACAGGAACACGCACCCAGGCTCATCAAGGATGCGCGTTAAATTCTCTCGCTTCCTTGGCACCATTTTTTAAGCCACAAATGGCATTTAATTCACTTTCAACGCTTTTGGACTTGAGCCTGCCACCTGACCGTTGTCCTTACTTCCTCCTCACATTCCTTGTGCCCGTCGCAGGACCATCCTGCCTCGTCCTGTGCGTAATTCTTATTATTTACTTTATTAATTTAAGTGTTTTGGCCCCAAGGCTGGGCCCGAGTCCTTCACGTCCACGTCCATCCACGTGGGTCGTTTCCTCTTCCTCCTGTTGTTGTCTCCTCCTCCTCCTGGCTTCTTCCTGTTTTTGCTTGCTTTTTGCCACTACGGACGATTCTCCGGCTTCTTTCTCCTTCTTGTTATGAGGGCCGTAAATAATTTTTTCGGGACAGAGCCGCTCATCATTTTATTCTATTAAAGCCAAATATTTACACAGGCAGAACGAACAGGCAAATGACCAACAGGAAAAATAGCTAAGGGTAAAAGCATAAGGTTTTGGAGGAAGGGAGGCACTGAGAAAAACTATATTATATTAGAAGAAAAGTTTATACAAGTTGGTGGAATAATCAAAGTTAGAAAGATTGAGAAGCTTGTGATATAGAGAAGTTCAATTTAAGGATAAACTAAGGATATTATACTTTTAGAGAATTATAAGACAGAAGAAGAGATACTTACTGAAACGTATTGTTTCTATAAGGAATATCTACTTCCTTAAGTTATCCATATTATATATTATATTAAATTTTAGAGCTCAGTGTAGGTAATATTCAGTGCGTTGTTACGCTTTTAGCTGGGTGCGTTCTGCGGGCGTTTGACAATGGCCAGTGGCCCATGGCCACACACACAAAACCCACACACAGGACCCGTGTGCAGGACACTCCCTGGGGTTTATTAGAAGTAATGACATGCAGCTTGTTAGCAGAAGAGCACGACTACGACGACGACCACGACGACGACGACGACGACGGGGGCAGGTGGTTGTGGATGATGGGGGCGGGAATGAATGTTGGACATAGTTATTAACAGGAATATTGCTGCCCGAGGCCGGCGGTGGTGCCACATGCCGAACCCGAACGCGCGCCTCCACCATTTCCACAAACCTGCAGGTGGAAACGGCTTCGGGGCCGAATATTCCGAGTGCCAAGTAAATTAAACATAACTGCCGCCCATAAACCCAGCCCAAAGGAAGTATTCCTAAGCACCGATACCCCGATATTCCGTGGTGGTAAATTCTTGTCGGAGCAAAGCTTATCCATGGCCAAACTGCATTAAGGAATGCCTGAGTAAAGTTTTTGTTCAGTTTTAGTTTTCTAAAAGTTGAAATATTCCGTGTTTTCAACGAAATAGTTCATTCAAATGAATTTTAATACGAATTTGGGTGGAAAGTTTTATCTGATGAACAAGGTTCTGGGAAATGTTTTCATTTATGTAAAGGAAATTTGTATGTTTTTAGTACGCTAACATTTGAAGACCACATTTTCTAATATCTCTTGTGAGCCTAAGGAGAACAATTTAAAATTATTCATTAAAATGAATATTTATACCTTACCTACCCCCTCATCCATCACATCCATTTTAATTGCCCTGAGAAGTTTTATTTACATTGAAAGCCCCCCTGGGAACTACTTTACCTCTGCGTCCTCCCCTGCCTGTCTGTCTCGCTTTTCATTTAATTATTTGGCTCTTTTGTTGTTGCCGCCGCCGTCGCTTTTCCGGGGGCGCAATGAACCAAATGCGACTGAAAAAGGTGAGTGAAGAAATTGCTGCGGGTCCTTAGCAAATATGTGCCATGCATCCCCTCATTTTTCGGGGGAAGCCCACATTAAACGCTTTACACACAAGCACACACTTTCGAGTGTGAGGAAGAAGGCAAACATAAAGAAAAAGCATTTTGTTTGTCAAATGTTTGTCATTTGTAAATGTCAAACGGCGGTCGAGCGAATTTTGCATATATGTGAGAAGAGGAAAATGAAGTACAGTGACCATTCTGAAGAGGGAAAAATGTATCAAAAATGGCACTAAAAATATCCTAACGAATTTGAAGCACCTAAAAATGTCCCAAAATTTGGGAATCATATATTTATTCTTAGAAAAGTGGAGAAAAGCCAAATCTTATTTTAAGGAACCTTAAAATTTGGTGTTCTTAGAAGAAAAACGATTTATCTTCCCTGCTCGAAATGTAGAGTTATTCTCTAACATTTTTATTACTTATCAACCCAAAATCGAATAATATCCTTTTAATAATATCAAGATCACTGTATCGAGCATTTCCTGTATTATTTCCTGTCTTTCTCACAGGTCCATCTCCAGGCAAAGTCAGTTTAGAAATGTTCTTTCAAGTTTTTGGCCCGCATTTCTTGGCCGGAACAAAGAGCTGCCTTTTGGGTGACTAAGTTTTGGGGGAATCGTGAACTTAAATGGTGAGGGAATGTGGCAGATCTTCGCCATCCTCTCTCCGCCAGCAAATTATGAGATATATTTTTCGTGCTCACTGTCAGTGGGGTTTGTTTCTTTCTACACTCTCCCTTCTCCTCTTCTTCCATATAGAAATCTGACATTTAAATATTTACTTGCGTAAACTTGTGACATTTTACTCATTATACCAGGCGACTTGTAATGGGCTTGGGCTTGGGGTTTGGGGTTTTGACGGTTTCCGGGGCTTTGCCACTGAAATTCCACAGTCTCGGTGAAAACTTTTGTCATGCTCTCGCTCTGACTCCCCCTTCTCTCCAGCATTTTCATATTCATAAGCTGTGGCATAATTTTGACAGTTTTCCTGGCCCCCGTCGCCGCGTCATGTTGGAATGTTTAGATTTATTTCCTCACTTTAGCCTGGCTGGAAGATGTTCAAGTTGATTGGAGTTTCCGGGGGGTTTTGCCTGGGAAAATGAGGAAAAGCAGGACCAAGGGTGGCTGACTGTTGTGGGCTCATTCATTTATCAATGCTTCCGGTGGATCATTGTTCTTGGTCGTCTGCAGATTCGCCTTGACAGACTGCTGTCTGTCTTTGTGCCTTCCTTGGGCTTTTTGCTCAGTTTTTCCCCAACCACCCACTGCCGCCTCCCCCATTTTCCGCCCCCTTTTCCTGCCTGTCTGTTGTCATTGGCCTTGGGGGCAGGTATAAATGCTGTTGTAAATGTATTTTTAAATGTAATAAGATTATTACGCAATTAGTATAACTTTTTGGAATTAAGGCGGGGCTGCAAAGTTGAGTGGAAAATGGGGAAAATTCAGGTGGGGTGGGGAGTTGGGTCGGTTGGTTTTCATTTGCCTGCGGGCAGGCTTTTAACTGCCTGGATTTAATAGCTAATTTATTTTCTGGATGCTTCTGTAATTATGTGTTTTGCCAAAGAGAGAGGGATTTACCAATGAAGAGGGTTGCCTACAGAGGATATTCGATATGGGGAATAGAAGAATAGGGAGCTATATAGACAATATGCATGAGAACTGTATATTGGAAAATTATAATAAAATAAATAAGGTAAATAAGGGGTATATTGGAGTTATAAAAAACTTTAAAAAGTGCCTAGTATTGCAGTCTTGCTTGTTTAAGTTAAATTGTATCAACTTAAAGTTTATATTATATTTTAATTAATCATTTTAAGCCTATAAACTCCATTGAATGACCGCAGTTAAACCTGGAAACAATAACTTGAAGGGCTATAATTATTTAACAAATAATTCCCGCATTTAAGTGGCATTTTTAATGCTCTCAACCGAAACCCAAATGAAAGTTTCCCTTTAAAACTTTAATGACTGTAATTTTGAGGTAGGCAACAGAAAATTTAACCAACAATTTTCTGCCATGTTTGGCAGCATGCTTTGGCTAACAGAAAGTCTTAATTAATTAAAAATATATATAGAGGGAAATGAACCCCCAATGAAAAACCGAAACAAACTCCTGTGTGTGCAACATGTAACATTTAGGGTCAAAAATATTATTTTGCATAATAGCTAAAGAGGAAGGAAGGAAGTCAATGAGTGAGCAGCATTTTCATTAATGCCCAGGCACGAACTTGACTTTCCTTTTCCCGCTCCTGCCTCTATTCCAGTTGCAGTTCCCCTATATTTTCTAGTTATTTTCCCCCTTCTCTCTACGTAGTATATTTTCATCTTTTGTTAGAATTTTTGCCTACGTGCCTCTCACAAAAAGTGCTTAAGGGCTCAACAAACACAAAAAGTCAAGACATTTACACTGCACTTCAGCAACGGGTAGGAGCAGAGGTCCTTCCTGGTCCTCTCTTTCCTTCCTTTGGGTTATTTCTCATTCTTTCCATGTGTGTGTGTGCATGCTGGCAGGGCAAATGAACCTTAAAAACAAATCATTATTAAAGGCTCCATATCCTGGCGGCTCCATGTGCCCTCTAATTACGTAAAAAACTTTACCATGTTGCTGCAGCCAAGAAAAAGAGCCTTTTCTCAGCCAGCCCTATTTTCCACCCCTGCCTTTTGTCCTGGGGCAAATTTTAGTCAAACATAACGATTCCATGAGCCGGAAAGTGAAATGCATGGCATGCAAAAAGGGGGCATTCTTCAAACGGGGGGCGTGTCTGTTGATTCACCAACGGCAATTTTGTGCATTTTCCAGTGCGTGTGTAGGAGTGTGGAAAAGTCTCTCTCTCTCTGTCTCTGTCTGTGTTTGTCTAACTTGTTGCAGCATTCGAGGCGCCAGTTGGCAAGAAAGTAAAACAAAATGCCCAAACTTTAGCAATGTGAATAACTTGAAACAGGGCTAAAGCTACAGCTACAGCTACTTCTACTTCTACGTACCTGTTCAACTTTAGCCCGATTTTCCGGGGTTTTCACCTCCCCCACAAGCGGGCTTTTCAAATTGTTTTTGATTGAAATTTAAACAAAAATGTGTTGCCTGCACTTGTCAACAACAACAAAAACAAAGAGAATAACCAGAGCTAAACGCCTCTAAACATTAGGAGTTGAAATTAAAATGGAGAATATACGAAGTGTGATTTACACTTTGTTTTTTTATAGGCAATATAAAGTAGTCAAATTCTTGCAATCTTAAAAAATACTTAAATTAAATATTTTAGAAAATATTTTCTTATGAAAACTATTTAAAATTTTAATAAATTATGGTTTTACAATAAGAGTTTTAACAGTTTCTATAAAATTAAGCCATAAAAACACTGTAAATGGTAAATAGAATTGGTATTGCTTTTCCTTATATTTCCCTCTTAATATTTCTCACCTTCTTACCAAACCCTTTTATTAGTATTTATTTACACTAAATCTTCTAACCAAATATCAATCATTTTATTAGTATTTATTTCCACTTAATCCTTCTTTAATTAATATTAACTATGCCCTATCAAAGTAAGAGTATTTCCCTTGTAGTCCTACTGCCTGGTTTCAGTTTCTGCTGCTGCGGGTTAAAAAGAAGTGAACGCACCTTTGTTGTGTCAGGTTTATGCACTGCCTCCTGTTGTGCACCTTGTGTGCGTGTGTGCCTGGTTGTGTGTGTTCTTGTATAAAGGAAAAGCTTATAAAGTGGCAAGGCAATGTTGCCACAAAAGAAAATAAAGAAAAACGAGCAGTGGTGCTCGGTACGCAACTCATTCTCTGTACCCTTTAGCTAAACACCAGTGCCTTGCTTCCTTACCCTCTGCAATTTCACCCTTATGTCTGTTGAACATGAAAGCGAAATTCCTTTTATTAGACTTTATTGTTGTTGCTGTTAAGCATCTGCTTTCAATGAAATTGTTTTATCAAGTTGAACTTTTTGTGAAATTATGTAAAATATGTTTTTGCGGTTCGTTTTTGCAGCCGAAATATCAAATGGGAAATGCGAAGAAGAAAAAAGAAACTGGTGTAATTTTCTACTTGAGTTATTAAGCATTTATGTGCGTCTCGGTTTTCCCCTTCTCAGTTAACCTGTTATTATTCCCCCGTTGGACAATGCACACTGGCTTGGTTTAATCCCTGGCAACTAGCACAAAATCCCTGCACTGCAAATCACTTGGTCGACCAGAAGCTTCCGGCTGAAGAGCATTGTGGCATCAGCCAGGGCAGTGGTCAATCCCTCTCATTCTCTCGACTATTTTACCCGATTTCCTACGCTTTTGGTAAAGAGCTTACAACTACCAAAGCTCATCATTGTCGGCCTCCTGCCCCTGACCACATCATAATCATCATCAGTATTATTGCGGCGAATCCAGCTTCACTCCAGAACCCCTTACTCCTTGCTGTTATGATTAGATCCGATTTGGAATCGTTGAAACTAGTGATAACAGATAACAGCAAGTAGTTCAGTCATTTTTATAAGAGAATATATAGGTATCAATTATAAATACCATTTAAAAAATTAGTTTTTCCTTTAAATACTTATAAGTATCTCAAAATACTTCCACAATACTTTTTTCAAATCAAGAAACGCACTTAATATTTCTGAAAACTCCTTAAAAATTTTAATAAATCGACTAATTAGGTTCGAAAAGTATTAATTATATAATAATGAGGAAAATATTTATATTATATTGAGGGAAACTGGAAAATTTGTAATTTTCTGCTTTCCTATAATGACCTGGCCTCTTTTTCTTTTCAATTTACATCAATGTCCCTTTTGCCGCTCCGTACAAACACTTAATTCAATTGAGATTTTCCGAAACATTCGCAGCATTCCATTCAATTTGCTGGCCATTGTTCGAGGGGAAATGTTAAATACTTTCGCTGCCAAATGAACAAGTTGGGGCCATTGAAATCAAATGAGTCATGCGAGTTTTTCCGGGGGGGGGGAAAAGGCGGGAGGGAAGCACAATTTTCTGTAGGCGGAGCGCTTGAAACAATAAATAAATGTGAAATCGACCCTGACAGAGGCAGCAACAGCAGCAGCGGGAGTCGGTGTAAAATGGAGCTACTGAACTTCTGGTTTCTGGTCAACTGAGCCGGACTATCGTCCCCTCTCTTTTCCTGTGCATACTGCCCTCTCTTTCTTTGCTCTCTGTTCAGTCTTTTTTCACTTGCAGACTATTCATAACACAGAGACCATGGCCGCTGAAGGTCGCCATGAGATTCAGGACCAGCATTGCCATCATCATCATCATCATCATTATTATCATCATCGTTCTGCGGTGGTCTCTATACTTCCGTCTCTTTCGCCGCCATTGTTACTTGTCTCTTTCTGGCTGCGGTAGTGTGTCCTTTTCTGCCGGACGTTGGCAGCCGTTTTGCATTGTTTTTGGCCATTCGTTTGGCGTCATTCGCATTTGCCATTGTTACTCCTCTTTCTCCCATGAAGCTGGAGAGTCCATCCTCGGTCTCTGTTTGCCCCTCTCTCACTCATTCTTTTGGTTTTGTTTGCTCAGCCATTGAGTTGATGATTTCCGTATGCATAGCCCATTTTATGCACAACTTCCGGAAATTTTCATTGCGGTCCTGCACAACGGATGTTCGCAGGGGAAGCGAGTGAAAGAGTGAGATGGAAATTGTGTTGAGGAGAGAAATATTGTATTTAGCAGCTCTAAACGATGAACTATTTAATTAAAAAAAACGAAAGAATGCTCTATTTATATACTCTTTACTTGATATATTTCAATAATAGGTTTGTTTATAATATACTGCAAATTATGCATGAGATTTTCATTTAAAAAGTTAAAAGTTTTTGCATATTTCCAAAAAACATTATCAGCTATTTGTCGCTTGAAAAAATTGAATCATTTATAGTCGTTTTCTTTTGCTGGAAAATATTTACCAAAGGCAATTGAATATTTTGTAAATCAACATTTCCTGTGTGAATTGTGGCTTGAAAAAACCTGTTACCATTTATGTATATTCTTTTTGTTGGGAAATATTTAGCGAATGCAATTCAATTTGGTGCTGATATTTTAAATATTCATCAAATATGCACCGGACAGCCAGCAGAAGCAGAAACCAAAAATGAATTTGTATTTATATGCAGTCGGGTGATGAGAGGGAGCGGGGCGGGGCGATGCGACCAGCGAGAGAAAATCCTGGCCAGCGAAAGCTAAAAATTAATAATGTGCCAAAAAGTGTGCTACAGTTTTTGACATGGCCACCCCAGCATCCAGCATCCCGCATCCAGCAACCCGCATCCAGCAACCCGCATCCTGCATTCCCGCATCCCGCATTCCGCCGCATGCCCGGTCTCTGCCACCGGATATGGAGATTACGTAACCGCATTTCCGGCTGCCGCTTGGCCAAAATGGCGACTCGCTGGATAAAGAGAAATGGGAGCAGGAAGCGAAACAGGAACAGCAACAGCAGGCCACACCTGACACTGACGTTTATGCTCAGTCAGGCGCCTAACTGTGTGCCAACTGCCCCACCCAGAGCCACCCACTCTGTAGCAATTCTCCACCCCTAGAGCATCCTTCTGTAACGAAGCCCAGGACTTTACTTTACTCTCCCCCCTTTAGGTGCATGCACATTCGCAATTGCTTTGCGGTCGAGTCGGTTTACACAAAATGCGCTTTTGTGGTTTTTGGCATCAGTTCGAATGGCGGCAAGACGACGGAGTTGGACGGCTGGTTCCCTGTTTTTGATTGAGCTACCGCAGGATGGACCCCTGAACAGAAAGAACTCAGGTCCTGTCAATATGCTGTAAATTTGATTTTTATAGGCCCCAGTAGAAGGAGACTAGCAGTTGAGAGAAGGTGCCTTTAATCAAGAAAATAGGGTGTGAAAAATAAACCACAAACTCATATTAGACGAAGTACAAAATGGGCTATGAAATTCACATAAAATATCCTTTTTCTTACATCTTTAATTTATCTAAAATTGATTGCCTGTCATGGGCAACTCTTTTTGGTCTGTAATATCCTTTCTTTTGCCCATAATCTCTTGCTTTCTTCAAGGAAATTCCCATTCCCTTTCTTCCCCATTAGACTAGCTTTAGACTTGTGCGTTTGTCTATTTCAGGAGGGAGGGTGATCTTTTTGCTCGGCACATCCATTCACCTTTTCCTGGGGTTCCACAATAGCGTCTCCAACTGGCTGGTTAAGATTCCTCGTCTTTGCTCGTAGACTTTATCCTGCTGCGCTTGGCATTGTCCTGTGAGCTATTGTTGCTGTTTCTTGCCTCGTAGTATTATCATCAAGCTGTCATGTTAAATGACATTTGCCATATTTCATATACATACACCGAACAATATGAATAATATTGTATTGTGTGCAAAAAAAAAGAAGAGGAGAAAAAATAAAACTTGTGTCCCGTTCTCCACATCCATCCTGCTTCCTTTGACCATAGAAAATGAGCCATGTGAACTGTTGCGGCTGTTATAGTCATAGACCAACAACAACAACAACAACTAGAATAAAAGCGGCTCAAAAGCAGCAACTCCTTTTTTTTCTCTCTCTTTCTAGCCCGCTTTTGTTGTTGTCGCCTTTGTATCCGGGTGAATCCTGTTGTCCTGTCTCCGTTTGTGGCATGTGACAACCATCTCTCTCTCTCTCTCTGTCTCTCTGACTCTGCTATCTCCTGGCCGTCTCTTGCTTTTGATATTTATTTTCCATTTACATGCATTTCATCATTTGTCGTTTGTCGCTTGCCTGCTTAAAAGTTTAATTGTCCTGCGATTTAGTCTAGGACGAAGGAGTCCTTATCTTGAGTCCCAAATACCCGGCTCTCCCATTGCTCCCATTATATATAACTTTTCCATTCAGCTGTCAGGTTCAGGGAACTATTTGAATTGCCTGAGAACAGGCACAGTGCGCGCTGGCTATTAAAAACCAATCAAAATTCGAAGGATTTTAATAGAAAGTAGAGACTTTAAATTGATTTACAAGGAGCCCAAGAGTATTGTGTAAAGTATTTAATCCTAGGAGTGTCTCGTTGAATTTCATCAGTGTATTTGGAGATTTCAAAGCATTATTTCCGGAACTGTTCACTTTTCAAAGCTTACACTGTCTATATATAAAAATATATATATTCCAAACTCCTCTTTTGTCATAGCTTCCAGGGAAAAGGCAATTAACTATGCTCACATCCCTGTAAACTTGTATTCAGACCCTCTCAGCATCTTGTATTCTTCCTCCCTCCCTCGATTGGGGCCAAAACTATATTGGAATTTTTAAGCCGGATATTAACAGAATGCCCCATACCGATTGATGGCTGGCCCATAAAATAATTGCTGCATACTTTGCTCAGCCCTCAGACCCTTGGGGGAAACCAAAAACAAAAGCAAGCAAATAATACATCAAAAGTTCCGTCAACCGCTGGTCTCCTCCTCCACCTTTTCCCTGCCAGTAAACGCTTTCACTTTGCATACTTTTGGGAACACGTAAAAGGCACAAAAACCGCCAAGACAAGGACGCCGCCGTTGCCACTAAAGATGAAGATGAAGGAGATGGCGATGGAGATGAAAATAAGAAAATGCCGCCACCGCAGCAGCAGCCTCACGCCAAATTAGTTTAAGAAATTGCCCGAAGGTGGTGCTCTGCCATCTGTCTATTCCTCCCACCAGCCCCCCTTGCGCTTGGCTTTTCCCAGTTTTTCCCAGCATTTTCTCGCTTTTCTTGCTTTCACCCTGGCTATGTTTTATGCACAAAGTGGAAGCGCGGGCATAAAATGAAATAAATTCCAAGAGGTAGGGGACACATTTCTATATGAAATTGACAGCTCCCCCTCTCTCTCTTTCTCTCTGTTTTTGGTTGTAAAGATGTTCTTCAAATGAAAAGAAGGAAAAATACATCTAGTGGGGTTTTGTGTGTGCGGAGTAGCTTAGCCTTTCAGGGAAAAAATGTTTTCAGGACTAAACTTTACCTGAAGTCATAGGCCTAAAGGAAATTCTTAAATTAAAAGAAAGGTAAACCTGGGATAGAAAAAAAGGGAAAATTTTTTGGGAAATCACAGAGAACGGGTTTGTTTTGAAATGAATTTGTAACTTACATAAAATTGCGGGCTTCTTGTTTTGAAATAAACCAATTTTGTGGCAGAAAACAGTACTTAAAGATATAAAGAAACTAAAAACTTTACAGTCGCATATAATTCTATACTTGTTGATGCTTTTTCAATTAATTACAAACTTATTTTCATTATATTGCCAGTTATCAGAAGTCCCAACTTT
Organism: Drosophila orosa; assembly: GCA_018904745.1. Taxonomy (NCBI): domain Eukaryota; kingdom Metazoa; phylum Arthropoda; class Insecta; order Diptera; family Drosophilidae; genus Drosophila; species Drosophila orosa. The sequence continues at coordinate 12,756 of JAEIIH010004177.1, forward strand.
TAAATCGATCTCCTTTCGGTCTCAAGACCACACAGCCTACACTTCTTATCCCCTGGATTGTTGGTTTTTGCTCTGCTACCTTCGAGCGGAGTTTTTCCGCCCTGTGTGCTTTTCTTTTTTTACTTTGGCTTAGCTGCCAAAGCAACAGCCGCCAAATGTAATTATCAAAAGTTTCCACTATTTTCCGTGCTGCGATGCGGGGAGGAAAAGCCCAAACCCCCCAAACCGCCCCAGAAAAAAAGTCTGCTTGCTGGCAAGGTAAGGAAGATAGCTAGCTGTAGCTTAAGGAGAAATGTCAGCCTCAGGCTTGCGGCTTGTTATTCTGTTTGTGTCTGCCAGACGCGAGAGGGCACAAGAAAGCACAGCAAAAAAAAAATAAATAAAAATAAATAAAAATAAAAAGTAGAAAATTAAATTCGTTTCAACTGCAGACGTCGTCGGTCGTTGCTCAGTCTTTTTGCTCCCCGTCCAAAGTTCTTTCATGATGCCACTGCGCTGGTGCTGCTTCTGCTTCTACTTTTTGCCATGGCAATTTGTTCTTCATTCTTTTTCGGAGATTTGCCACAGGGATGCTGTCTTGTTTGCCTATTTATTACAATTTAATGTCAATTCGGGACGAGAGCCGAGAACCAGCGGCGGCGGCGGCTTATTAATCTGTCATGCAAAATTACTGCGACATGGAATTTGTAGATTGCGTCAGAAAGCGATGAAAGCCGACACATTCGGATGAGTAATTTGGGGGAATTCGGGCCAAGATGTAACAGAGACAGAGGCCTATTTTACATTCTGGTTTCTTGCCTTTAAAAATAAACAATCAATTTCCAATTTGTATGCCCCAAACAGTGTGCAATAAAATTGTCTTGTCCTTGATGCCTGATGTTGATGCTTTTAACAAACGAATAACAATATAATTGCCAACAGAGAACACTGACTGTGGCCAAGGAAATTGTCAGCGCGTAGCCAGAATCCTCAATAGTGATAAAAATAACAAAATAAAGCCAATGAAGAGAGAGAGAGAGAGCGAGTGAAAAACAAATAAAACTAAAATGCAAAACAAATGGAAAATGGTAGGGGAATAAAAAATGAAAATGTAAACGAAGTTCGAAAAAAGCAAATGAAATTGAAATGAATATTTTGTGATATTTTTACCAATGCAGCAGCGCAGCAAGGCAGAGGCTGAATGTCGTTGTTGCATTGTTAAATATTCATGTCAGGGAATATGGTATTTTATTTATACACACCCGGTATATACAAACATATATATGCAGGGGTACATAAACATATACACTTATGTATAAAAGCTAGTATATATACATGTTTGAAGGGGTTCTAACCAAATACGCGCCAACACATGTGAACCATTTTCCATTTCCCTCCCACTTTCCCTCTGCTTGCTTTTTTTATTATTTCTTTTTTTTACCCATTGCCTTGCATATTTGAGCTGAAATCTTTCCACTTCTTTCACAATCTTCCTTGAGGTGTTTTCAAGGCTCGTTTGTCCGCTTGGGCATGATTTTTAAATATTTTATAACCATTTCTTTTCTCTGCTTTTTTTGTGCTATGAAAATGAAAATGATGGTGCGTGACCCTTTCCCCATTTCGATTTTAACAGTCTCTCCCCTTCTCTCTGAGGGAAAATTGGCGGGGTGAGCGCCTTAAGTGTTTGGACAGGTTGGCGTCAAAGTTAAATGATGCTTGGCAAAGGCTTCTAGGGAGACATTTATGAAATGTAATTCACCTGACTTGGAGCGTGGCCCAAGGAAAAGCTGTGGTGTGTAGCGCTTTGAAAAGAAATCGCTTAAAGCAAATGTTTGAAACAAAAAAAGAAAATCTTGGATGAATTTTAATAAATTTAAATTGTGTGCAAAATTATCTTACAAAGTACAGGAAGAAAATGACATATATTCTGGTTTTAAAATACATTTAAATTGTTTACAAATATAACGCAAAATTATGTTTTTGGACATTCAATTAATATACAAAAGCAGTGACTTAATGAGTTAATTTAAGCAAAAACCTAACTTTAAACTCTTCATATTTTATTAAATATTTTATAGATTTACTATAGATTCCCCCACTTTTTCCAGTGTATATATCCTTCCCCCTTTCCGTAAAGAGCAACCAACTCTACTCAAAATTCACTTAACGATTGGCAATTTGCGTATGCCATGCATCGACACTTGGCCTCAGTCTCCTCAGTCTCATTTTTCGCCATAGTAACGCCAACGAATGGAAGGAAGGTGGAGAAAATGAGGTTGTTGTTGGGATGTGGAAAAGCCACGTGGTTGGGGCACAGAAGTTGGGGTGGGGAAAATCCTGTTAGCAACCGCTGTGAACACAACTCGAGGCAGCTTCCTGCCTGGTTTGGTTTCGGCTTGGTTGTTGTGTTATCGCTTATGTTGTCTCTTACGGTCTGTTGCATTTTGTACAAATTTGCGCCGCAGGTCCACAAATTTGTGCAACGAAGCGTTCCTCCCGCCGTCGTCGTCATCGTCGTCGTCCTCCCCTTCACACTCTCACTCTCAGGCATCAGGAGGGAGGTGGTAAAACTTTTCTAATAATTTGCCCATGCTTCAGGTCTGATTTCTTTTTGCCCCAAAAAAAAACTTCGAGTCTCACAAGTTCCAAGTGTTGCTAGGCTTTTTCGCCTAATGTCATTTGAGTTTGATTCGGGTTCAAGTTCGAGTGGCCAAAAATAAATGCCCTTAATTTCGGTCGTCGGGGGAAAGTTTGTGACCAGTTTTGGGATAAGCCATATGCTCAAAGGGAAATCAAGGGAAAATCCTCAATAAAAATTACCAATATTTACTTTACAAAATGACAGGCGGGCCCCCATCTTGCCTCCTGGCCTCCTTGCCTCCATGGCAAATCCCTTGTCAACTTTGCTACTTAATAAAATATGAGTGGCAAAAGCGGAGGAGGACAGGACAAACACGGACGAAATATCCAAGGACGTGCCACTAATGGCGGGCCCGGGCTCAAGTGCCACGGCCAAAGGAAAGGAAAGGAAAGCAAAGGAGCCGGAGCCAAGGAAAGGAGCGACCAGGAAAAGGGATAAAGAAATAAATAGAAAATGCAAATAGAAGGCAATACATTTGCCAGACTCCTCAGAGATACAGGCCAGGCAGCCAGTGCTGTTTGCCATGTCTTTTCGATGAGGTTGCCTTGTAAAAATGACATTTCCATCGTGTCCTCCAGGAGCTGGAGTAGTAGTAGTAGGAGTAGGAGTAGCAGCAGGAGCTGGCGCAGCGTCCCTTTCCTATCCCATCGACCAGCTCTCAAGGACATCATGCGTCTCACATAAACTGTTGATTTTTATCGAGGTTCGTGACACGACCAAGGCCCAAGCTGAATCCCAGATACAGCTACACTGTGACGAAAATAATGAATATTGTCTTGATTTTAATAGAAAATGTGGAAAACATTGTATAAACAATTATGTATAATATAGGGAATCTTTTCAAACATATAGACCTAGAAATGTTACAAGAAACATGAATATTCATTAAATACTAATGTAGTTCTCATTATCTTTGTGTTTTAGTTTGACAATATTCTAAAATCTGTTATAACAATAAATATTAAAAAAATTCCCTATTTGTCTGCGTGAAATCCAGTAGTAGCATAGGTCACAGGTGCGTTTCCTGACTCAGCTTACCTCCCACCTCCGTTCCAGATCCTGTTTTCCTCCTCCCCCTTGGGTGGGCAGTCTCTCCATCAGGGTTTCCTTTGACACATGTCAAAGTCTGACCATTTGCAAGACCCGCAAGGTCGCCAAGCAGAGCAATTTTTTGTGGCTTGGCATTAGTGTCGAAATTATGGCTCTTATATGGCTTCCCCCTGCACCACAGTTGCCAATAGTTTTATGTTTTTCGTCCTCCTCAGAAAAGCAGAATTCCCCTCTGAGCCTTTGTGTGTGTGTGTGCCTTTTACGACTAAATACAATTTGAACGCCATTTCCACAGCCCCAACTCTGCTGCCTCTTTGGATGACTTTGTTGCCGTGTTATTATATGCTTCGGCTAATGTTTATGTATGTTATCCCAGGAGGCAAAAATAGAGAGGCGCAATATGGGTGCAGCTGGGTTAAAATGGATTTATGTAAGAGTTTCTTTCCCTTTTGTTGAGGGGGAAAATACGCAATTTCCCTTTGTTTAACAATTAAAAAGGGAAACTGAAAAGCTTTTTCAAAGGCAGAAGCAAGGGGGGGTACAGTTGTGATGTGATTTCCATTAAAAGGGAAAATATTAATTAGAAACTATTTTAAGAAGGAGTTTTAGAATTTCTCTAGT
>JAEIIH010004195.1:0-16013 GCA_018904745.1 Drosophila orosa
ATTAAGGGAGCCTTTTATAAAAGAAATAAAGCAAGGAATTTTGTAATTAATGAATAATACAATAAGACTCTCTTATAGTTCTAATGTGGGGATTTCTTGGAATACTCAAAACTACTTAAAACTAATAATATTTCCCAAGTAATCTATTTTTTTTTTATATTTTTCACAGGGTTCCCGGGGATCGGTTTACTGCGCGAGTGAACCGGACCCAGCTGGTGGAGTCCAGTACGAGTCGGGAGGGTTCCTTCTCGACACAAAGCCAACAGCGCCCGGCGCCGGCGGTGGGGGTGGCGTGGGCAATGGCAGCGGCGGAGTGGGAGTTGGCGGCGGCCTTGAATGCGGTTCCCTCTTCTCGGTTGTCTCTGCCCCGCCGGCACCCCTGCCCGACATCATTGAGCCGCTGGCCGAGCTCGATGTCAAGCAAATGGAAGCACTGTGCCTGCCCCAAACCCGTTCCCGCTGCTGCTCGCCCTCACCCTCGCCGATCCGCCGACCCGCCACCCTCAGCCTGGATGCGCCCTGCTGTCCGCGGACCTTGCATGCCAGCCTGCTGGAGCATCAAATCTCCGAGCTGGAGGAGGACGACAATGAGAACCTGCTGACCGTGTCCAGCATTACGGCGCGTCCGTTGATCGCCAAATCGCACGAGCTGCGCAGCAGCCGGAAGTCAAGTTCCGGTACCGGTTTGAATACAGCCCGAAGCAGGTGCGTCCGAAGGGCCAAGGAGCGGGAACGAGAGCGGGATCGAGTACCGCCCTCGGGTGCAAAGCGTAGCAAGCAGCTGCCCAAGGATCGTGACTCCTCGACGACCACAACGGAGAGTGGTGGTGGCAATATAGAGCCACCCGACGGTGGCTATGGTTGGTTTATCGTCTTTGGAGCCTTTTCCGTGCAGTTTTGGGTGGCGGGATTGGTGAAATCCTATGGCGTGCTGTATGTGGAGATAATGGAAACATTTCCCAGCTCGACGGCCACAGTGGCCTCTTGGATACCCGCGATTCTGTCGGCACTGTGCTTGGTCCTGGCCCCTCTGTCGAGTGCCTTGTGCCAGCGTTTCTCCTGCCGGGCGGTGGTCTTTGTGGGTGGCATCTTCTGTGCGATGGGCATGATACTCAGCTACTTTGCCACCAGTCTGCTGCACTTGCTCTTCACCTTTGGCATACTCACAGGTAATGAGTGTTAAAAACTTTTAAGGCATCTATTAACTGTGATATCTTTACAGGAATCGGTGGCGGTCTTTCTACCACGCCGGGCATTGTGATAGTCTCCCAATACTTTGATAAGCATCGTGCTCTGGCCAATGGCATTTGCGTTTCTGGAACTGCTGCCGGCAGCTTCATCCTCCCCGTGCTGATAAAGCATTTGGTGGAGAGCTGGGGCTTTCATGGCACCATTCTCATTCTGGGCGGCTGCATGCTGCACGTTTGTGTCTCTGCCACTTTATATCGTCCTATAAGCGCTTATATGGATCAGGATCAAGAGCAGGGACAGGAGGAGGAGACAGCGAAGCCTCTTAATGAGGACATCAATCCCAGCACCACGGGCATCTTGACCACCTCTACTTACTTGGACACCTGCGAGCTGGGCAGAGGCAATGAACTAAGCGACAAGTTCATTGAGCATTTGTTCCTGGAGGAGTCCAAGAATCATCTTAATTATTATGCCAGCAAGCAGCCAGGTGAGTTCAGTCCAAGGAAAGGTATTTCTTAAGCAACTCATCTTGATTATTCCCTTTTAGCCCAAGACAAATCAGCCCAGGAGAGTGATGACGAGGTCAAGGACATTATTGGGGAGACAACCTTCATTAAGCCCATGAAGAAGGTGCGAAGCTCTGGGCTGCTGCACTCCGTTGAGGATCTGAGCACTGACTCCACCTGGGTGTACCGCAAGCACTCTGGCACCGACTCCAATCGTGGCAGTCGCCGGCGTCGCAATGTCTTTGCCAATGACGAGGTAATCTCCAAAATCCAAGCCCACCTGGAGAAGCCTCTCTCGCCGCCGAGTGTGGTTAGTCGTGGGCTGAGCAAAAGCATGGAGATACCCACGCCGGTTAGTAATCTCAGTGAACTCAAGCAACAGCCGCTGGAGCAGGCGGAACACAATGGCCTCACCGATTCCCAGCTGGTGGAATCTATAGATGGCGACTGCCGCCGAGGAACAGCTGCCGAGGAGGACGACGAGGATGATGATGATGAGGAGCAGGGACCACGCACCTGCTGCGAGCGGATAGAAATGTATTTGGACATTAGTCTGCTGCAGGAGCCAAGCTTTATACTGATGTGCCTATCGGTCACCCTGATGTCCGTTGGATGTCCCTACATGCTGTACTACCTGCCTGCACATGTCATTTCTATAGGTGAGGAAGCTTTCTAGGAAATATTTATGAGAAACAGAGATTAATTCATTATCCCTAGGGTACAATAAAAGCGAGGCGGGCTATCTGGTGGCCATCAGCGCTGTCCTGGACTTGTGTGGCCGCCTGGGTCTTGGCTGGTTATCCGATCTCCAGTTGTTCGACCGGAAAAAGACCTACACACTATGGTGGGTAATCCTCAAAGCTTGAAAGATAGAACACAACCTGAGAGATTCTTATTTTCTTTGCAGCATTTTGGGTGCCGGCCTGGCCGTGCTCACGATTCCCTTTGCCAAGACCCTGGTCCTGGTGGGACTCTCGGCGGCTGTCTATGGCCTGTGCCTGGGTAGCTGGTATGTCCTGATGCCCGTGCTGCTGGCAGATGTCTTTGGCACAGACCGTATCAGCTCCAGCTATGGCCTGGTGAGAATGTTCCAGAGTATTGGGGCTATTTCAGTGCCACCGCTGGCGGGTCTGATGAGGGATCTCTCCGGCGACTATGAGATCTGTTTCTACTGCATGGGATCCTGCATGGTCCTGGGCTGTGCACCGCTGATCGTGTGGTCCATCCTGGAGGCCCGCAACCATCGGTTGTTTGTGCAGCGCGAGGACGAGGACGAGGAGGAGGACTGCGAGGTGGCCTAGGTTATGGCATAGGATATGATATATAGTTGGTTGCCTGCCCCCTCCCCATAAAAGTTAATCGTGTTTTAGTAGCGATCAATTACTATAGTTGAGTTCCTGAGTTCCTGAGTTTGCAGAGTTCGAATGCCTCACCGATATTGCTGATTCTACCAAAATACTAACTATCTACGAATACTATCTCTGTACGTTCTCATTCACAGTCATCACTCCGCACCACCCACCCATTCACTCGCTGATTAACTATCTTGTAGCTTGTTATCCTTCCGTTCTACCGAGGAGCATATGAGGATTTGTGAGATGAGGAAACCAAATAACAAGAACAAACCAACAACAACTGAGCACCACAAGTTGCGCAAAAAGAACTGAGTTTAAAAAGACATGAACTACAAAAAATACCCGTATATAACTTTATAATATAATAGTTACGATCGTGCTACATAGTATTTCCATGCCCGACTAGCTATGGAGGTGCATATATATGCAGACTATATAGTTGTAGGTTCGCATGCCCATATCAAAATCCAAAAGAAATCAAAACAGTTCCAACGAGTTACGACAAGAAAAAATAATGGAAATGAGTTCGGAATCGGAGGCTTGTCTTCAGAACATTGCATTACATTAATCTAGACGTAAAATAGTTGTTGTGAGACATTTACCCAAAAAGCGAATTACCAAATAAACAAGAAAATCAAAAACAACGAGTTTTTTAATAAAGAAATAATAAATATGAAATAGAAAGGTAATTACTAAAATCTACCAGGGTTTAGCCGTTGTTTACAGCTTTGTTTATTATTTAGTAAAGTCTTGGACGTATGCATTCATCAGCTTTTATACCAAAGTTATGAATTTTAAATTTAAAAAGTTTATTTGAAAATGTTATATACTTTACAACACTGTTCACTCGCGGCTGTCAGCACCAATAAAGCAAACAATTATCGATAGTTGGCACCTTCGATTTGCCATTGCTTATTATTATTTTATCTTTCAAGTCCTTGAATGGCACAGAACTTTTAGATATTTCCCCTTAAAATGGGCGACACAGGGCTAGATTCTACTGTGCCACCGATGAGCCTTAAACGTCCCCTCAATGTGCAGCAAGAAGATGGCGGAGGGGACAATAAACGGGAGAAACTGGCAAGCAACCAGAAACCAGGTGAGATTAGTTGGTTAGAATGAGTTCCAAGTTCCCAGTTCTCTTCGACCCACAGTTGTTTTAGTTGAAGATGATCCCGCTGCCAGAAACATTGAGCAGACTGCAGACGGGAATTTCAAGCTGGCCCTGCAAGTCCACAAGTGAGGCCCTAGGCCCTAGAAATTATTATTAAAATGATTATAATCTCATTTGAACCTTTATCCTGGCAGGACTTTTTTTAGCGGCCTAATAGGCCCTGATGGGGGCACCAAGCGATACATTGAAACAAAGACCAAAACAGAGCTCTGCATTCCAAAACAGAAGGGAAAATCCAACGAAGTGCTGATTAAGGGCAAACAACGTGACCAGGTGTGCGCTGCCCTGCGAGAAGTTCGCAACCGAATTGCCACCGTGCGCAAGAAACTAAGACCCACACACTTTCTAGCCGTTCCTCTCAACATGGGCCAAGTTTTGGAACGCTTTCTAGATCTAAAGGTACATACATAAATAGCAACAGTTGTTAAAAAGACAATAAACTCAATCATTTTGCAGAAAAGCATTCTGGAGGCCCGGCTGCCCGGCATTGATAAGGAGCTGTTCATCCAGGAGCGCACCTTACACCTTACCCTGGACATCTATACGCTCATCGACAACAATGAGCTCCAAAGGGCTATCAAGGAGCTGAAGACCTGTCACTCCTTCTTGACAGACCTAAAAACTCCATTTGACATTAAAGTCAGGGGCCTAGAGACCATGAACGACAAACCCAGCTTTACACGCGTTCTCTACGCCAAAATCGAATCGGCGGAGCTGCAGAAGTTTGCAGATCGGTGCCTGGCTCACTTTCAGACCACCGGACTGTGCGCCAATGACAACAACGACATCGAATCTGTTAAGCTACACATGACAGTGATGAACAATCGCTATCGCAGGGAGTTGATGAGGAAGAAGTGCCCCAACAGCTTTGATGCCACCGAGATTTTGAAGCGCTTTGGCGATTTTGACTTTGGCTCAGCCCAATGCCAGGCTGTGCACTTGTGTGCCATGCAGCGTGAGAAGGATTTCTACAAGATTGCCGGCAGTCTGAAGTTTGAAGATGAAGAATCGAAGACTTTAGAGGAATTAAAGGCTTCAGAGGAAGCGAAGAATTCAGAGGAATTAAAGGCTTCAGAGGAAGCGAAGAATTCAGAGGAAACGAAGGCTTCAGAGAAAGCGAAGACTTCAAAAGAATCAAAGACTTCAGAGGAAACGAAGACTGCTGAAGAATCAAAGAATTCAGCTGAATTATCTGCAGCTTAGATGCGTTTTAGTATCATAATTTATTTTTTATAATCACAAAAAGCTAATTACCAAACAAGACAAAAATGGAGAGTCTTTCAAATGTATTAAAAATAAATAAAATAAGAACATTTTAATGTAAGTATATATATAAATATAATAAACACTTTTTACATATTTATTAACTATAAACGTTATTAATGTGGAAATAAAAGTTGGTATATTTTACTAATTTTTATTTAAATTTTGAAAAAAGCTTTTTCAGCACTGTTTATTTGCGATATTCGATGGGCAATTATCGATACTTGGCCACATCGATGGCTATGACAGTGTCATCGCTATTAAGAAACGCCAACTTAAAGAAGCTCACTGTAATTTGGGATTTCCCCTGGAATTGTTCAGATCTGCTAGATTTTTTCTGCTAAGATGAGCCGCGAAGTGCTAGATCCTCCCGTGCAAGCGATGAGCCACGATCGCCGCTACCGCGTCAACGTGGTGCACGAGGATTTCGGTGGGTCCAAGTGGAATGGCCAAAATAAAGGCGGAAAACCGGCAAAAAATGCCTACCAAGAACCAGGTGAGTGATTAACTTCGTTTGGGCTGTGATCTAGAGTAGCTTTTGTTGTATTCCTCCCAGATCTCTATGGCGAAGACGATGAGGAAGACGATCCGGCCGCCAACAACATTGAGCAGACTCCCAATGGAGACTATAAACTGGCGCTGCACGTGCCCAAGTGAGTTTGATCTGGGAAAATGATTAAAGCCTCCCCTAATCGGCTTTCTTAAAGGTCCTTCTATGGCGGACTGATTGGCCTCAAGGGCTCCACTAAGCGTCGCATTGAGGAGGAAACCAGAACGGAGCTCTACGTTCCACGTCAGAATGAGAGGTCAAACGACATTCTGATTAAGGGTAAGCAGCGCGATCGTGTGTGCGCTGCCCTGCGTCAAATACGCCACCTCATTGGCTCCTTGCGACAGAAGATGAAGCCCACACACTTTCTAGCCGTGGCTCTGAACTCAGGTCAGGTCCAAGAGCGCTTTGTGGAGCTAAAAGTAAGTAGATATATGAATATATAAGAGATAGTGGGATAATCCTCTGATTTTTTTCTCCTCAGAAAAGCATTTTGGAGGCCCAGCTGCCCGGCATCGATGAGGAGCTGTTCATCTCGGAGCGCTCCATTCACCTAACGCTGGGCGTCTATGTGCTTCTCGATGACGATGAGCGTCAGCGGGCTCTCAACGAGCTGGAGGCCTGTCGCTCTCTGTTGGCCGACCTAAAGACACCATTTGACATGACTGTCAAGGGTCTGGAGATCATGAACGATGATCCAAGCTCCACGCGCATTCTCTACGCTCACATCGAGTCTCCGGAGCTGCAGAAGTTTGCGGATAAGTGCCTGGCTCACTTCCAAACCACCGGACTGTGCGCCACGGACAATATCAAGCGTGAGTCCATCAAACTACACATGACGGTGATGAACAATCGCTATCGCAAGGAGGTGAAGAAGTGCTCCGACAGCTTCGATGCAAGAGAGATCCTCAAGCGCTTCGGCGACTTTGACTTTGGCTTGGCCCAGTGCCAGGCCCTGCACTTGTGCATCCTCAAATCCCGCGGGGAAGATGATTTCTATAAGATCACCGGCAGTCTAAAGTTTTGAAAATGGAGAATCCAAGACTTTAGCAGGATCATCTGCAGCTTAGATGCCTTTCCATTGTCACAGAATTAACTGATTTGTATTTCCTACTTAGAAAAATATCTATCTTTTGTATTTCTTACTTATACAAAAGATTAAAATGCCGCCTCTGTGTAAATAAATTAGAAACAAACTAAAATTACACATATATATATACGATTTATTTGTCCGAATATCAATGCCCAAATTGGTTTTGTATATATCTTCTGGATGCAACTGGACTGCATAACACCAAAGTGTGTCTTGTGCCTGTCGCGACCTTTCTGCTGGCCGCGACCAACGAAACAAATGTGCGCTGGCTGAGATATCGCTCTTACGGTTACAGTGGTTCTGTTCTGTTCTGCTCTTTTCTCATATTCTCATATTCTCATATTACAATAAATATAAAAATATATATATATGTATATAGTTCCATATGTGTGTGTGATGAGGATTTGTGGCGAAATCGTTTATTATAACAAAGAGGAGGGAGAGGAAGGTTATATGTATATATAAAGTGCGTGCTTAAGATCTACGGAGTAGGAGGAAGCCACAAGTGGAGGACACCGACATTTACAAAAGAAAAAATACGTTACGAATAAAAAAGATGGTGGAGTATACAATATAGTGGAAGCAAGCTGGACAGACACTCTCTCTTTCTCTGTTCCATACAAAATTGGAAATAAATTGAATATCAAAAAACAACACTCGACGGCTTACTAACTAACTTGAACTACACACAATTTGCTTCTTTGCTTTCTTGTTTGTTTGTTGCTTATTACTTTTGTCAATAGCTTCAGTCTAACGTTAAAGATTTGGTTGACTTTTTATTCGTTTTTACTTTTGTTTTTCTGCGTTTTTAGCTTGAAGAGGATTTCATTGGTTCTACTTGTTTCTCGGTTCCGTTTTTGGGCGGGTTTTTCAACTACAATAGTTAGTAAAGATGCTGGAAAATTGAGTTTAGTTTGCACATAGACTATATGGATAAACATTTTAACATATACATATTATATATGCGTGGATGAGTTCTCAATTAAAAAGGCGCGAGGCTAATAGGATGTTCCAAAGCACTTGGTCTGTTACTGGAGATGTAAAATCATTCACTTTACTCGAAAATATGGTAAAGTTTAATATATTCAAATTGAAAATGTAAAAAAATATAAAATTATCAAAAAAATATTGAAGATTTGTATTAATTTGTCTTTTTTTATCGAATAGATTTTTAAAGGGTTTATAAATAACATTTTAGACAAGCTTTTTATATGTATTTTCAGGAATAATAGTTGAAATTACTTATTAAATCGTTTTCTATGTATACTTTGTCTTCTATATCATCATCTCTCATTGTAAAAACAGGATATGTATGCCGTTTAGCTTTGGAACACCTCTAATTCAGGCCTCTTGCCGCGGGTTTTTAACAAACAAACATCTACAAAACGTACATATACATAGATTCGATTTGTTTTTGCATTTTCTGGGTTAACAACAATTAGAGTTTCGGTGCACATTTAGTTAAATTTGAACATAGGTTGGTCTTGGCTGCTGACTTGGTTTTTTTTTTGTGTGTCGATTACTTATTTATTATTTGGCTAATTCGTGTTATTAGACAATTACCTCTGTTTACAGTGTACTTCAGGACTATTAACTAGAACCACTCTCTCCAATCAATAAAAGGTTTGTCTGCATCCTAAAATGTTGTGTTGTGTGTCGTGTGCGCATTTGATAAATCTCTCTCAGTTCAATCTGTTAATCAATCCTCCATTCCTTGCCGTGGCATCTACATCATCGTTGTTGTTGTTATTCCTTCTTCTGTTGCCCATCAGTTGCCCCACACTTGCTGCTAATCGCTGCTACTATTTGGCATGACCATTGCTAAGCACTGCCGGCAGAACATTTGCCTGCTGCACCACCGCATTAATGACATCGATCTCCTTCTTTAGAAAAGGAGCTGAGCCATTCTCCTCTTGCTCGATAGAGACAGCTGAAGCATTGCCGGCAGCATCTGTCCCATTGTCATGGCCAGAGGATATAATGTTGCGTTTGCGTAGACCTCCCACCGACACAGCAGAGTCCAGGTTAGCGCCAGCATTGCTGCCGGGCAGCTTTAGTTTGGGGAACTCTATGTCACGCATCAGATCGTTCTTGAACTCCACAATGCCGCTAACGGTCTCGGTTACAGTCTTGTCAATAAATTCCTCAATGTTTTTGGTCTCCGCCTCGATTTTCTCCTTCAGCTTGCTGGACAATTGATCCATCTCGCACTGATCATGGGGCACGCTGACGGCATCGCGGGCACTGGGCATTGGCATTGGCATCTTCTCCAGATGTGGCGGCTGCTGCTGCTGTGGGTGACGTTGTCGAAGATTTACATTGTTCGGTTGCTCGGTTGTCTGTTGCTGTTGTTGTTCAGTTGTTAGTGTGTTCTGTGATGATGAAGCAGCTGCAGCAGCTGGCTGCTTGTGTGTTGGCGTGTTGACTTTACATTGATGAGCATGCTTGTCCTCCTCCTCCACCACCTCCTCATCCTTGTTGAGATCATTGCCAGCGGTCAATGGGGCAGCTGCTACAGCTGAGGCCGTTGCTACGCGACTGGAACTTTCACTATCCGCCAGCTGTACGCTGAAGCCTCCGTTGGCCGCTCCAGCACGAGACCGGCGCTCGCCGCGAATAAACTTGGGTAAAATAAATATGGTCACTAGTGAAATGATGTGAAGGCACAAATAAAATCTCAGGTACAATTTGATGCTGCCCTGTAAAGCGAAACAGAATATGGAAGTCGGTTAAAACATTGTGTGGAGAAAGTATAGAACAAATTATATATGCATATGGGGCGAGTTCGGAGAGAAAGGGAAGAAATATCCTGCAAGTATGGAAAGTTTGTAAGCCATTATATTCTAAGTATCTTGCTGGATTAAATATGGATATCATTTCATGCAATCATTAAAATCTGAATAAATACTTCAATTTCATAATTACTTCATCCGAATTTGGGGGAACTTTGATAGACAACTTTAAATTTAAAAGGAATGTATACGTTTCCCTTCTCAACCCTTTAATTCACTTCACCACCGACTCAAGACTCACCATAAATTCAAGCAGAACGAATGGGAATGTGGCGTAGCCCAGGACGACGCGTGTAATCAGGCAGGTGAGGATGTCATAGAACATCCTGGTGACCTGTGTGCTCTGGAAGCGATGACGGAAGAGTCGCCGGCCGGTGCGCGCTGCTGTCACAACTACGGCGCCCGTGGCGAAGGTTAGGTAGTAGCCCGGATAAAAGCCGTGCCAGACGGCGCTAAGGGCAAAGGTGAGAAGTGTGCCATACTTGAGGGGCACTCGCTCATAAACAAGCGAACGTAGCCAGCGATTTGTGCCGCAGTTCCAGTTATTAATGGCATCGCGAATGTTTGTAGAAAACTAAAATAGAATCAACATCATCAGTATTAAAACAAAGATCTTTAGAGAGATTAGAATATTTACTAATTACCTCAAACGACAGCACATTAATGTTGGATATCAGGTCCCATTTGGGGTTGCCATCCTTATCGTAACCGGTGAAACCTAAACCTGAGTTGTTGCATATGGCGTCCGCTAGGAGCCAGGCATGATAATACTTAAAGCGTATGCAGGTGGTGGCCATCATGGCGTACCAGTACTTGTAAACCATGCTGGTATTGTTCAGGAAGTCATCCTCTTTCATGTCTTTCACGGGATATATTTTGACGAATTTCATGAATATGAAAGCGCACACCAGGCTGCCAAGAACTTTGCGTATGACCGCTTTCGTAGGTGAAGGTTCCAGGACCACTTCCTTCTTGCTATTATCAAGATTTCCCTAGGGAAAGAAAGGGGATTGCAATTCGGTAATTAATAAAGTATAAAGGAATTTCAGGCATTTAAGGACCACTCAAGACCTTCATTATCTTAATAAAGAATAAAGGAGTTTCAGGCATTTAAAGACCACTAAAGGTCATCATAATCTTTTATATTAATAAACAAATTACTTAACAACTTTATTTATGGGACTTACAAAAGGTTTTTAAGTGCCTTTAATAAAAATCTAGCCTTAAGAACTTTGCCTTAACTTTTCATTAACCTTTTCTTTTACAATCCTACTTTGTTTACCTTTTATAATTATGAATTACGAGTGTCATAACCCAAATAATAAAGCAGCTGCTGCATTGCACCTTTGGCTAATGAAATTACTGCAGTGACCACATAATAAATAATATACTTACATTGCCTGGTGGACTGCTCAGCAGATTGTAGCCCTCCACAAAGTCAATGTAATCCTTATAAAAGACCAAAGGACCGGCCAGGAGGCTAGGGAAGTGCCAGACATAGGAGAAGTACTCCAAAGCCGTGGGCATTTTACGAATGGCATGATATTGCTGGGACTTGGTAAGGTCCTGTCAAAAAGAAATGTTAAACCTGGCATAAGGAAAAAAGATTTCCAAACAAAACTCACCTCATCCTTTCGCACAAAGCCATCGTGAATGCTGAAGGCCAAGCTGGTTACCTTCTGTGTAATGATCATTAGAGGCCCGGTGATGTCCAGGGCATAGGATCCATAGTCATAAAGCTGACGCATTAGATGCACGCCCAGCAGATAGCTCATGGCCACCAGTAGAACGGCTCTGTGGCGAAAAAAGTCAGCATTATTAGCAAAGACTCCTTAGAAAGACATAGAAATACAAGTAATTTACCTCTGAACGATGCGTGGATCCTGGGTGCGAATGACAATGTAACATATTGCCGGCAATCCGGCAATGTGAATGGCCTGCTGGCCAAAGCAAAAGTAGCCAAAGGCCAGGCCAATTGATAGGGCAAAGGTGTGCCTCAGTTTGCTGGACACCTTCGAGGGATGCAGCACCGACCGGAAGAGCGAGGCCAGGAATAGAGCCGATATTTGGCAGAGTAAAAAGTTTACCTACAAGTAGAAAATATATACAAAACGATTAAGGATATATATTACATATATTATAGTTATAGTTTATATAGATTGTGAATGAAACAAAGAAACAATAGAAAATAGGTAAAGCGCATTTAAAACGTGTTATTGATTAAAGTCATTGACTCTCTCGCTGCACACACTTGTTGGCAATCAAATCGTTAATTAATGAACATGATTACGTATTGCAGATTAAGTGGACGATTTGATTTTGTACTGTGCTGTGTGCCAAGTACTTTGTTTTAATAATAGCCATAACAATTTTGTGCGGCAAACAACTCGTAATTGTGTCGGGTCGGCCTGATAGTCCGGATGATAAGAGTGACTCGAAGCCCTGGCATCCGCTTGGCTTTCAATGTATTTAGGCTGCCCAAAGACCCAGTCAGTGTATAGGTGTGGTCCCACTTCTTATCAGTGCCAAATGCGTTTTAAAGAAAGCGTCAAAGCAATTGATATCAATTAACTGCCTGATATCATGCCACCCCAACCTCACCGGTTCTAATTTGGGGCCACCATGGTTTATTCATTGGCACGGCGTCGTTCAGCCCGTGCGAAAAAGGCAAATGAGTAGTGTAGCATAAATTAGCCATTTCAATTAGCGTTCCCACCGTTCTAGTTCTTTTTAGCTCAATGACAACCGACAGCTGGCAAAGGGCAGGCATATGCATACATATATCGACCGATATTCGCCAAGATCTTTGAATCGCAATAGAAGCCAAGGCCATTGGGTGGGGAGGGGTCAGCATGGGGCGCACATTGATCACAACGCGTGATCGTGATCACCGATTGCCCATGATCAAGAGCAATGCTCGACAAGCTCTGGTGGTGACCGCAATTCTCTGGGGGGGATGCTGCTGTTGCTGCTGCTGATGTTTTCTCGTATTACAATTGCAAATCTAGAACGACACGTGCTGGCTGCATGTGCTTTGTTTGGCAGATGGGTTCAAAGATCTCTTTGTGAAGTGCTTACTTATACAAGATTTTAAGATTTTATAAACAGGAGAGTGCTTCAAGATTTTTTTAAACTTAATTTTATAGTCAAATTTAAAATGTAAATTTAGTTTTATACTCGGTACCCAAAAGGCAAAAAGTCATTAAAGCTTATTGCCAACTGAGAGTGTATAGACCAGGCATAAGGAGACAATCCCGACCCCTTAAACTATAAATATTCTTAATCAACACCAGCCGAGTCGATATAGCCATGTCCTCAGCATGTTCCTAGCCGCATGTGTCTGTATTTGGGTGTTGCGCTACATGTTTCTAGCATTTATCAACATTTGTGTTCCTTTTTCAACGTGTGTCTTCCGTTGCTTAATCAAAGTTTTTCATTAATTTGAGTATAATTAGTGGCCATGTTCCTTTTCATTTTACCCACAATTAATTTTAAATTTAAATGTAATTTTTATACCCGATACCTATAGGATAAAAGGTTATTAAAGCTTAGAGCCAACTAATAGTGCATGTAATGTAGAAGAAGACAATCCCGACCCCATAAACTAAATATATTCTTAAACAACACCAGCCGTGTCGATTTAGCCAAGCAGCTCAGCATGTTCCTAGCAGCATGTGTCTTTATTTTGGCGATGTGCAACATGTTCCTTATATTTGTTAACATTTGTTTTCGTTTGCCAACATTTTCTGCTTTCTTTCTTGTTTTATTAAAGTGGTTTTTATCAATTTAAGCATTTAAGCATTATCAATTTATCATTTATATCCCCAATGCTTAACGCACCGGATATCTCTCAGTCGGTCACACTCTACTTTAGTGTTCTTATTTCTTTGAAAGTAATATTTTGTTCAATTTCAACTATTTAATTAAATTTAATTTCTTATTAAAACAATATTATCAATAGATGATGGCAAATGCTCTAATTATTTACATCTTTCTCCCTCTGCATTTAACAAGTTCCACTGCTGTCGAATTTCATAATAACAGAGGAACACTTCACCAGTCCGTCGATAACAAGTACTCGCTTTATAGATATACCCGCGTACATTATCTGCCTTTGTGTATCGGGAAGTAGCACCCACCAGCGCGCACACACAAAGGGGCCAGGCCACGTATCAAAGGCCCCACCGAACTCACGCCATAGGTCAGCTATAAAGGCGGCCCTGGAACGATTTGTGATAACCAGAGATAAGTCAGGCCAAAACAATAAGCTCCGTCCGATATATACAAAAGCTCTCTCTGTCTTTGCCACCAATTTAAGATTAAAGACTTGGTGGGGAATCGAGCTGATTACAAGGTGAATCACTGACTGATGGCCTGAAGAATGGCCATCGAAAGAGCAGTTTTCTTATATGGACGCCGCAATGTTGTAATCATCATAGGAATGCGCAATAAGTTGCTTCGCATTGCTGCTGCTGTGGGAAACCGGTTACAAGCTTGCCTCAGACAAAACCCAAAGCACAGAGCCAAACGAAAGGAAAATCTTGCTCAAGAATTATGTTTTCAGGCATGGAACCCGGGGGGGAAACTAATACAAGAAGGGCAACAAGTGGACGAACATGAGCAACTTGTTGGCATGGAGTTGGGGAAAAATCTCACTACAGGAAAATGTGTATTACAGATATAATAATCCTCTTATATTTGGGTAAAGGGAGGAGATAGGGTACGCAATTATAATAATTAATAATCTTTCACCCATTGTTTTTGCTCCTGAAAGATGTTTAACAAATTTTCTGCTCAAATTGTTAGTTAAATTTCCGGTTTTCCTTCAAAAATGAGTCCAGATTTAATACAGATTTTTATTCCAGTGCTGAATAAACTACATGATGCGAGTCGAGTATGCGGAAGAAGGGGAAGTCATCTTCCAAGCTTGAGGGCATGGCTGAGGCTGAGGCTTTTGTCTCAAGTCTGAGGCTTGGGCCAGGGAAGGGAACGAGTCACATAATAAGTACACACCGAGGGTCTCCTCCGGTGGGGCCTCGAACACACGGCTCATGTGTCCGCCGCACAGCACCGCGCCCCAAGGTGAAATAATTAAATCGAGCATGAATTCAGGTGCACGGACCAATCGAATTTCAGGGCACGCAAAACCGACTTAAAGCCACAATGTGAATTCCAATTATTAAAAGCTTCCTGGCCAACATCCTGCAGGGCAAACACAACTACTTGTATTTCTAAGAAACTACTGCAAATATTGTCTATTGGCAGAGCAAACAATTTAAAGTCAAATGTAGGGGGGAATCTCTGGTTCTTTGTTTAAGGAAGCTATGTTATTATGAAGAGATGCCACTGGATGCCATGATAAGATGTTGCCATGGTTCCGTTTCGTTTCGTTTAATTTCAGACCAGCAACAATGCAACAGGGGATATGCATGTGCCGTGCCAGCAATTTGCGTGGGCTCATCTGCCATTGTTCACAGGGATTCCATTCCTTAGCTGCCATCGAGCTGGTCTCAAGTCATGCGTCTTAGTTCCCATTCCGACTTTGTGGTTATTTACCACAAGATGAACTTGTACGACAATTAAATATTGCTTGGCATTATTTCTTTAATATAAGATTTCTCTCGTTTTATTAATACGAGATACAAGGTAATATTAATAATACCTTTACCCTTCGAGGGTATTATAATTTTAGTCAGAAGCTTGTAAACTAGTGAAGGAGTCGTTTCCGACCCTATAAAGTATATATATTCTTGATCAGCTTTAAAAATCGAGACTAACTAGCCATGTTTTAAAGAAAAAAAATTTTACTAAATTTTTTCAAAATTTTATAAGGGGTTACATCATTAAAATTGTCAAAAATTCAAGAAAATTTTAATTTTTTAAATTTGTAAACTTAGTAACCAGATTTGTTAACCTAATAAAAACTAAGAAAGAACTGCTTTCCGAAATAAAATAAATGCATTTTTGGCTGAGTTATGATGAAAATGGTAAGGGTATAAAAACTTGGGCTTTCCTTTACTTGTATTATAACTATTATTACTATAACTATTAAACCTATTAACTTGTATTATTACTATTATTACTATTAT
>JAEIIH010004197.1:0-11182 GCA_018904745.1 Drosophila orosa
TTCTTTAAATATTATTGTAAAGCAACAAGAATATTTATTCTATTGTTTTCCTTTTATCATCTTACTAATTGTTTCAAACAAATCTAAAACCAGCACCAATTGAGATTGATAAGATTGGTACTCACTCGTATCCTTCTTCTTCCAGTGTGGATCCTTCCAGTGTGCAGGATCCTTGGGTCCTGCGATGATGCCCTGAACTCGCTGGTGGGTGCTGCAGTTGGCGCATTCCGTTTGTTCTGGTCGGGACGCGTTGCTGCTGCCGTTTCATTCAATCAAACAGTCAATCAAATAAATTGCATTCGTTATTCACCAGAACTCAATATGCTTGGCAAGGAGCAGCGCGCTCGGGGGTGTGGCAAGTGTGGCAAGTGCGGCAAGTGTGGCAAGTGTGGCTGGGGTGTGCACACACACACACACACATAACCGAATTATGAGCAAGCACGCGCTGTTGCTGTTGCTGTTGCTGTTGCTGTTGCAGTTTTCACGCTTCACACTCGCACACCGACCGAGTCCTGCCACATCCTTCTCTGTAAATGACGCCATTTGTTTTTTCAACGCCATTTTGTTTGAGTTTTGTGCGGGATCGCTGAGCTGCGCTGCCTTTTCCCCGCCATTGCCGCCTTTGCCGCCGCCTCCTGCAACTATCAAAACGAAATTGTTGGCAATAAAAATGTATACAAATGCAGATAGACAGGTTCCGTGGTACAGGGTACAGGGTACAGGTGGGCGGGTCCAGGTGAGAAAGGAGAGAGGCAAAGGAATGGAATTGTACCTGCAAGTTATCCTGCTCCTCTTGCTCCGTTGTTTTTTTGTTTGTTCCATTTCCTCTCTACTTTTTTTGTTCCTTTTTTTGTTGCCGGCAAACATTATTTATTGGCTCTGCTTACGGGTGTTAGTCCTCGTCCCACGTGTGTGTGTGCCTGCCTGTGTGTGCGAATTGGAATTTATTTAAATATGTTTCCCTGCCATGAGCTTCCGTGTTTCGTGTACTGTTACCTGGCTCCTGGTTTCCACCTTCACCCGCCTTGGGCAGCATTTTTATGGCCTGCCATTCGCAGATGCTGCTGCTCTTGCCATCTTACCTCCGCCGATCCAGTGTTTATGCTCGGCAGCGTTTTTATTGTTCGCTGTTAAACACCTGTAATACAATATTTGGGCTTGGGGCTTAGGGATTGGGTATTTCAGAGGCGCAACTAGTTGCAGACGAGGGCGTGGCTGGATCCACAAGATACTATATGGCTCTCCAGCGGGGCAAGTGTCAAAGCAAATACATCAAATCCAATTGAAAGCCAATGTTGGTTTAGAAAGATGCACGAGTGAAGGACGAGTGCCGCACACAGGCAATTGCACTCAAAGAAAGTCTGTATATATGTATTTTATCAAATTAAATTAATAATAAAGAGTATTATTATCAATTAAAAATCTATAAAATAAATACAGTCGCATTTAAAGACTCGATTAACTAACTCGTTGTGTCCCTGTTCTCGCTGGTTTTTTTACATCCCCTTTGTAAGTACTCGCCGCCTTTATTCGTCTTTTTCCTCTTAATTTCAATCCCGTTACTCGTTGTTTTGATTTTCGTTTACTCGTTCTTTGCTTTGCCGGATTAAAAGTGATTTAATTTAAATTTTGTAGTAATATTGTCTTCTGTTATGGCAACTTATACACACAGCAGTGTAGGAAGTCTTCTTTCAAAACTTTCCCATAAACCCAGAAATTCATAAATATCTTGCCATATCCCTGAGATAACTTTACAATTTCTGAGTAAAATAAGAAAAAATAATGAAGTAATTCTAAGTAGAATCAAATTTAAGCATAAACTTAAGCCCTGCTGCACTCGCTGGCTCTCATCCCCCATAAATAATATATTATTCATAAATAACTTTAATATTTCTAAGTAACAAATCAATGAAATCATCAATCCAAGCACTGCGGCACTCGCTGGTTCTCATCCCACACTTAAATTTCTTAAAATCTTTCCAACTTTAATATTTTTTTACTAAGAAATTCATAAAATAATCAATTTAAGCACTGCTGCTTCTCCTTGTAGTTTCAAACAACGCAACTTCTGGCTGCATTTAACCACAAAGAATACCGGAACGTGTTACCTAAAGTGACTCTGTGTAATTAAATCATATGCACAGTTGATTTAGGCAAAATACTTGGCCAGGATATTATTTGCGGTTGCATCTCTTCATAGCAACTTCAGTTGTGGCAACTGTGCCTGAGAAAATGACTAAATAACATTTATTTTCCAAGGGTTTCTCCAGAAACTCAGGTAACAGAATAAAGTTTTTCGCTAATAGAAAAAAACTAAACTATATATATTTTTTCTTTATGTGCGAAAAGTGTGGAGTGGCTACTGGCTTACTTGGATAGTTGGACACTTTGATATCTGGATATCTAGATATCTGGCTGAATGGCAGTCCTTTTGCCTTGACACTAAGCACTCAAAGCTCACAGCAAACAATGCAGTTGGAGCTTGGCTGTTGCTCAGCATCTTGGCTTCAGCTCCGTTTCCTTCTCCTTCTCCGTCTCGTTTGCAGTGCAATTTCATTAATTTAATGAATTACATTCGACAGACTGAGATGGCTGCAGGAATATTCCATTTAATTGCGCAAATACGCACAGATCCCAAAAACCAGGTCGAGGATTACCGCTTGATTATTATTTTAGTCTGGCGTATTAAATTTGCAATTTGCATTTGTATGCTGCTGTAGTTTGTCTTGGCATATTGAATTAGTTGAGTAAAAGGCCTGGCAAGCTAGCAAAAAAGCAAACCCTTCAAATTAAACATAATTCCGGCTCTCAAATAGGTACTGGGGTGTGTGTGTGCTGTGTGTGTGCTGTGTGTGTGCTGTGCTGTGTGTGTGCTTATCTAACATTTCTGCTGGTTTCGGCTTTGCTCTCTCTCTGTCAAGTTTATTAAAAGGTGCTGTGCTGTGCTGTGCTGTGCTGTGTGTGTGTAATTTGTGTGTTTGCACGCTGTCCGTACTCATATATGCATATAAACAAACATAAATTACACAGGCACACACACACACACAAACGCTTTATGGAAATCTCTCTGTGACCTGGGGAAAAAAAATGTTCGCAATTAGCCGCAGTTTTTACAGTCAGACGGGGAAAAAAAAACACACACACACACACACACCACACGAGGGAAGCTCAGCTCTCACATGAAAGATAAATAAATGTATAGAAATGTTTACGGCCACAGACAGACACATATTTTGCAATTTAAACGCTTTCTCTACCAATAATATTGTGCAGCCAGAGCTCTTCAATTTTTCGACCGCAAATTCCCATTTCAGTCGCTGCCATTTGCCATTTGCCATTTGCCGTTTTGTTTGACAAGCGATTGATCACAAAATGAATGCCATAAATTCAACAACGAATCGAATCGAATCGAATCGAATCCCAGTCCCCAGTCCCGATCCCGAACCTAGTCCCCACCTAGAGAGATGGCCATAAACAAAATGCCACTGAACTATGCAAATAGTTTTGCATTTCTCACACAGCCCGGCGCAGTGCCGAATATCATCCGCATCACGTATACGCCCCGTGTGCACTGCACTCGCTCTCTGAAATATTAAAGGCAATTCAATATGGAGATTACCTCCGACTCCGACTCCAAATCCAAAACCAAATCCGAGCCCGTGGAGCTGCGGCACGCGATCAAATAGTATTTTGTTAACATTTCACAGTTATGCAAGCCGCAGGAGCAAGGAGAGTGTGCGTGCTCCTGTCGCTGATTTATGCCGTCTCATTAAGGTGTACAAGCTACCATAATAAGCTTAGCCTTCCTGTGCGCCAACTGCATGGGTGTAGCTGTGTGTGGAGTTAGTGTGTGTGTGTGCAAGGTGAGTCAGTCAACAAGCACCTGAGCACCTGGGCACTGTGGAGCACGAGTCCTGAGAGCCAAGAGAAGCTTAAAGTCGGTTAAAATATCTTAACTTTGCAGCAATCAAATGGAAGTTTATTCTTAAATAAATCGTAATCGGTCTGTAAACGATGGGAACACAAATATATTTTACATCTATACATATTTGTAAGAAAAAGACACATGCAAAACCTTTATTCAACTCTCACACTTTATGAAAAATGAAAGAAAAAGCTTGTTACTATTCCTTAAAACGAAAACTACCCACTGTTCCAGCCAGAAGGGCAAAGGCCACTCGCAAACCTTAACCATAACTTCAACTTTCACACTCACATTTCGACCGCAACTCCCAAACGCGAGCGAGGTCAAGGCTAACAAGGCTAACAAGGCCATCAAGCCCAAGGCCAACCTTGATGGCCTTGCCACTTGGTGGCAACCTTGGAGTAGTAGTACTTGGCCTGAGCGCGCTGACTAATCACTGGGCCTTTGGATGGGGCTCCTCCTTCTCCTTAGCCTTTGCCTTTGCCTTTGCCCACCCGGCGTATGCGCAATATGCAAATAAAAGCCAAAAAGCCAGGCTAATGGCACAATCGCTGTTGCTTTTCGGGTATTTTCATTTGGGACGAGTATTGGCCAAACAAAACGCCAGCTGCATTCCCAAGTCCGGAGCCCAGCTTATTGCCATCTTCAGTGTTGCAGTGTTTGGGCCCCCAAAAAAAGTTGCCGCAAACGAAAGGCTGAAACTTTTGCAGCAGCATCTTTGGCCACATCAATAATTACTTTATTGCCATGTTGCGGATGGCACAACGACTCTCCTTCCGCCTCTCCGAATGCTTCGCCAAGGCCAATATCAAATATTGATCCTTCGAGGCAGGAAGCCAACATATTTGCCAGTCTAGGCCAGACTTTGTCACTTTGAAAGCAAGTGTCATGCCTTTAAATCCCTAGACAATGTCGGACGGCTGGCTTCAAGCCTTCTAATTAACATTTCAAGCAGCCATAGTCATAAAAACGGGGTCTTTGAACACTTAATGTTTTGAGTAGAAAGTGGAAAGAAAGGGAGACCAGCACATAGTATTTGGTGAAGTAATATACGAAAAATTGCAGTAAATAATAATAAATATTTAAGCAGGCGCAAATTTCTGATTAAATTGCATTTTAATCCTCACTTCTCACACGTTAATTTCTTCTGTGAATCTGTGGCGCCTCTTAAAATGTGACACAAAAATGTGTTGCCGACTTAAAAGGGCATAGCACATACGCCTAATGTGTGCCACATATATGTACTCTGTATATATAGAAACATATATATATATATATATATATATATAGAAGAGCGTGTGTATAATTTATGTCCATACTTATTTATGCGTATTTCTGTCGCAGGCTCTCCTTTCTCCACTCTCCTTTCTCCACTCTCCTTTCTCCACTCTCCTTTCTCCACTCTCCTTTCTCCTGTTTGATGTACGCCGCACAATGATGAATGGCATAGGTGCTGGGGGGTAGGGGTTGGTGTACGGGGCGTGGCCTTGCCAGGATTGTTGGCTCGAACTCGGAACTGGAAGCCGGCCTATTAAGGGCGCCAAAAGTAGCGCGTATCCAGCGAACGCGCTTCAACATTAACCTCAACTCAGTCTATGCCTTTGGCTTTCAACTTGAGTGCCTCACTTTGTCCCCGCACAGATACGTACAGATACACACGAGCCCATTTGACAGCACTCATAATCCAATATGAGTGCATATTAACTTTAATCAGTTAGCGCACGAGTACGTCCGTTGGGGGGTTGGAAGGGGGAGGCAAACATCAACAGACGTTTCACTTTAGACACATTTTTCAATGAGCCCGAGCCGAGCCTGCCAGCGTACTTAAGTCGCGTCAAGTCATGCAATGTCAATATACCCATTTACCCCTGACCCTCGGCCTCGTGTTGTGGCACCCTGGATGTGTGCTAGAGGAGTGTCAGGTTCATGCACGATTCGTGAACTACAGTTCATTTGGTTCCAACAACATTTAGCTAGAAAATGATAATGTGAGAGGAGAGCATTGAATATTATTTTCTGCCTTAGAGGAGGGTCCTGCAGAGACCGAATAAGATAGTGCAGACTCTAGGATATTGAACTTGTCGACATAACGGAGATCTTAAACTAACAAGGCTATTTCCCTTCTTATTGGTCAAATAATAAGACTTTTTCTTTATCTATAGGCAAGGAAATATTCCTTTTTCCTTTTCCAATTCAAATTAAACCTTCATCTTGCATTGACCAGGCCTTGGGTATCCCATTGTTGTCCTCGACGCTCTACATTTTATTCTTCTTTTCCCCGCAGTCAGTCTCCAAGCTTGGCCTGTAAATTTCAATTTTATTTGGCCTACACGTGACAGGTAAGAGAAGTGCTCAACTGCCGCGTGCCTCATGCCTCACGCCTCACGCCTCATGCCTCATGCAGCAGTATGTGCTCTCTGCTCGTGGGGCTGGAGTGTCAGCTGTGGCATTTGTATTTGTCACTGGGGCATTTAATTTCCTTTGACAGCTTTAATTTGGTTCGTTGTCAGGCATTAAATTGTTTGCGTTTGCCTGTCGCCAGACCGAGGAAAGCAACAACTTCATGCAACTCTCTCTCTCTGTGAAATATGAGAACTGAGAAAATAGAACAGAGAACAGAGAACAGAGAACAGAGAATAGAGAATAGAGAACAGAGAACAGAGAACAGAGAACAGAGAACAGAGAACAGAGAACAGAGAACAGAGAAAAGAGAACAGAGAACAGAGAACTGAGAACAGAGAACAGAGAACTTAAAACTCTAAACCGGAAAACCAAAGACTAAAAACTAAAAACTGGGGGGAAATGCGAACGAAATACTCGAAAAGTATTTCAAGTTTTCTATTTATATAGGGAACAAAACGAATCCTTCAAAGCTGTAAATGTTCCCGACTTCCCCGGACATTGAGCAAACACTGCAGATGGCAGGGACAATAACAACAAGGACCCCAAAGCACCGAACTGAATCAAAAACAGAACCCAGGGAAACCCAGAGGAAACCCAGAGGAAACTTGAGAAGTGCCCCCCATAAAATAATATTTGACTTGAGCCGTATGCTTGCAGCCCCCAAAAAATGTTCATTTTCATCTCGGCTAAAATGTTTAATTAGTTGACTCCGCCCCCGCCCCGCGAAACATTGTATCAACAAACAGAAGACAAACACGAATGCCCAACATTCAAAAATATATGAGAGAGTTTCATCTCCGGCAAGTGTAACATATGTATGTAATTATTACACAAAACGTAACATTTTCGGGGGTTTTTCAGAAGAAAAAAAAGGAGGTGTGGTATGGTATGGTCCTTCTATAATTTCATGTGTATTTAAAATAAGTAAAGAATGATTATTATTTGGAATACTGAGAGACTGGAGAAGCAGATCCTAGCAAAACCTAGAGCAGCACAATTAATACAATTATTTAATTGAAGTTAACACAATTTATTAATATATATATATCTTTTTATAGCCCTTTTCCAATCAGTTTACTCCCAGTATATAACCGGGTATTTCCTTAAGTAGTCTTAATTAATTCCCAAAGTCTGTGAACGACAAAACAAGTAGTCAAAGTTAGTACTTTTGGAGAACCTCGAGAGCCGATGACAAAATCTGAAATCGCTTAAGTATACTACGTGGGAAAGTTTGGGGGAAAACGGAAAACGGAAAACGAAAAACTTTAGTTGGCTCCGTTTTTTGTGTGCAGCAAGGAGGATACACAGGATACACAGGATACAGGTAAGCCCTTTGGCTGCGAGCGGAATACGCAAACAAATGAAAGACAAACAAGAAATAAGCATAACGATTTGACTTGACGCTGCTCACACACGCTCACGTTTTGCACCTGGAACACCTGAGCACCTGTGCAGGCGCACCTGAGCATCCTGAGCCCTGGCTACGTGGCATGCTGCATTAGCGTCCGACGGCGTGGCTGTACCACCAACCAGGGTCACGTGCATGCAGCCAAGTCCGGAGGCTACACACAGAAAAAACACCATCATCATCATCATCATCATTATTTAATATGTTTATGATCTATAAACATGGCATATATGTATGTATATCCTGGCAGTGATTCCCAAGATCTCCAGCAGTCCGAATGGTTTACCGGTGCTTTCCGCAGTCTTTCTGACATTTTACCTGACTTTTGAGTGAGTTCTAGTTCAATTTAGTGGCTTACATTTTGAAAGTGGAGCATGTAATGGTTGTATTTTGCAAAAATATGCTCAGGTTGCCCTTTGGCTTTATAATCTTCTCAGTGGGGTCTCTGACTCTCACGCTTCTAATGCCAGTTGAAAATCGTTGTAGAAAATTCTGATAACATCGGTGATACACACTTTGCTGAGTGCTTGTGGTTTATTTATTTTTTTTTTGTTCTTGTTCAGTTTGTCAGTAAGTCGGGTCGCGATGTAATCTGCGAAGCGTTTTCCTCGCTTTAATTACACCCAGCAGGCAGGCGGAGTGCTTTCACTTTGCCAAATTCCCCGAAAACATGCGGAGAAGATCCCGGCAATTACAGCTGGGAGACTCTCCTCTCATATTTGCCTTTTCTTTTCGGGCTAATTAACAAAAAATTGTTGTTTGCACAAGGCACAAATTCGTTTCGTTTCGTTTGGTCTCGGAGTCGGCGGAGCCTTGGCTCGTTTTCGATTTGCAACGCATTACGAAATGTCGCCGACGACAAAGTGAAATAAAAATCAGATAATTTAGGCTTCAGCAGGGATAGGGGTGGACTTGGATTTGTGTTTTGGATTTCGGATTTTCGGATTTCGGATTTTCGGGCTTGTCAGACGGCAGTTTTTTGTTGGCACTTGGCACTTGGCAGCTGGCAGCTGGCAGATGGCAATTCCTGGGCCCACAATGGCAGTGAAAAATTGAGTTAGCGATAGCAGGGCCAGTGATGGCGACAGAACAACGCGTCGAACAGCGGAGCAAAGCTTTTAAGGCTGTTAAGTTAATGTCGCTTTACGACGCCCCGACTCTTCCCCGCAACCAGGAATCCATCCAGGGGATTCCCCGCCTGTGGGTGATGTCAGCACCTCCGGGGAGCAGGGGAGCAGAGGAGCAACAGGCCAGAGATGTTCCAGGAAATGCAGGCATTTGAAATATACTAATTCACATGACCCCTGTACTACATATACCCCGAGTAATACTTAGATATAAATAATATTATTAGCTGGGACTTACTCAGTTTCCTTACATCGTCATACCGCAGACTTGGCTGGGATCCATCGATGATTAATTCCTTCGAGTGCAGAGGTGTATATGTAGATTCCAGTGATTTTGCAGTACTTTTATCCGAATTAGCACTATTCCAGCGAGCAATTCCAGGTTCAGATGATCAGTCGTCGGATGATCGGAGGGATCCGCGCAGCCGCGGACAGACTGAGGCTGCTGCGGTGAGACGCCTCTATTTAAAGGTGTGGGAGAGATCGAGAGTTCGAGAGAGAGAGTTCGAGAGAGAGTTCGTGAGAGATAGAAAGATGGAGTCAGATAGATACAGTGAGAAATAAAGAAATGGAGAGAGAGAGAGAGGTTAACAGCTAGGCCTAGGGCACACTGAGCGGAGCGGAGCAGAGCTGAGCTGAGCTGATGAGCTTTTAAGCTCCGCCGTCAGCTTACAACAACAAACACACTAGCTCAGCGCTGATAACTGAGCTGATCAGTGTGCGCACTCCCATACAACTAGTGTGTTTATTTCTGCGAGCTTTTCCGCTCGCTTATCAGCTCAGCTCAGCTCAGCTCAGCTCAGCTCCGATTTCCGCTCAGTGTGCGATGTTTACAGAGAGATATAGCTGCCGCAGAAACCAGCCAAAAACTTCATTTACTTTGTAATAAATAAAAATAAATCCTTAGATATAGTTAATAATGTTTTGATTTCAACGAAATCGTGTGACTATATGCTGCTATAAGAGCGATCGGTTTACTTGGCATTGGCTGCCCGTCTCTCTAGTCTTGCCCTCTCTATCTCTAATTCTCTTGCTGTCTCTATCTCTCTAGGTCTCCATCTCTATTCTCCATTTTTCCATATCTCTCTCTCTCTCTCTCTCTAATTAAAACAATTAATTTAATTTTGGAATTACTCTATATACATATTTACCTATTTTAATTGATTTAAAATCACCATAAACTTAAAGCAGAATTATGAGGGGGAAAAAACGAAAGTTCCACATATATCCTCTCAGAGAAAGTAACAAAAAAAAGTAACTCACAGAGGGTCAGATCAGCTCCTGTGGCTGTGATTGAGGTGCTTTAAACCTTAAAAGGTTGTGGCTATTGGTCCTCCGACCAACGGCTATTCAACAGGCATCGCGGGAAGGTGAGCTGGGAAAGCGGCACTGGCCAGAGTCAAAGTGTAGTGACATTTAACGGAAATGAAGAAAATTTTTCTCATTTCCTTTTGAGTGAGGCCGTGCCCAGGAGCAGCACCAGCAGCAGCAGCTACAGAGCTGCCACAGGACGACGAGGCACACAGAAACAAAAGCCAGAAGGACTTAAAGTCCGAGTTGGCTTAAACGGAGCTGCATTTGGCCGGCTGAAATGACCCCCTCCTCCTCGCTCAAGTGAAATTATGCAAAATGCGCTGAAAAGTATGCCATAATTTGCGGCACCAGGGGCAAGACAGGACACTGGATACTAGTTACTGGTTACTGGATCCTGGCTGAAGGCTGGCGCTGTTGTACAGACGCCGTCAACAGTGTCATTATTGTCATATTATTACCGCCTGCTGCCTGATCTCTGCCAGCTCCCAGCCACCGGCTCCCGGCTCTGTTCCCCCTTGAAAAGTTAAGCTTATATAGCGCAAAGTTTTCTAACTACTTGCGACACAAGCCAAGGCATCGCTGACTATGACAATGTGCAGCTTGTTCCACTGTCGGCAGCCAGCACTGCAAAAAAATTAATCAAAATCATCAAAAGTTCACTTAATAAATATTAATAAATTAACAATCGTTGCAAAATAGTGTCTGTGAGGAGTAAAACATATTAAACTTCAGTAAAACTATGAGGAATATTAAAGCAGAAAATAAATTAGAGCTCATAATATAATATCAAACCTACAAAGAATTTTAAAGCAACAAAAAATATAGTTTCAGAGAAACAAATCTAAAAACTACTAAGCATATGAAAGAAAAAACTTAATTAGAGCTCACAGAACCCAGCAAATAAAATTAATAATTAAATATAAAAAGCTACCAAGAATATTAAAGCAAAACAAATTAAATTCGAACTAAGGGAACAAACAGATATATTCGATAATTAAATATAAT
>JAEIIH010004202.1:0-38340 GCA_018904745.1 Drosophila orosa
CGGAATAGAAAGCAAGTTGTTGTCCTTCCTTGTACCTACAAGAACAATACAAAAAAAAAAGCAGGGAAAACTTACTTGCAAAGTAAAAGAAAAGCAGGCGAAGAAGGAACCCCTCCTTATGGCTGCGGGATTTCATCGTCTTTCTTCTCTCACTTTCCTTTCTTTCTTGTATATATATATTTTTTTTTTTGAAGCCACGTTTTTCCAGCTTTTTTCTAAGCGCATTCCGTCTGACATGTGCAACGCATTCGCATTCAAAAAGTCTATTTCCCGTGCAATTGCAACAATGCGTGTGCTTGGGTGTGAGTGTGGTCCGTGTAATTGCAGGAGCATGTGAGTGTGGTGGTGGTGTGTGCTTGTGGGGCCACTGTGTGGTGTGTTTTTGTGGGTGTGCTCTTCTTGTAGGTTCGCCTTTGGGCACAAGGAAAACAAATGAGTAGCGGCTGACGACTGCAAATGTAAAATGCATGAGGCCTGTGGATGGAAGGGGAAGTGAGCGGGCGGAAAATTCGGAAAACTAAAGGGGTGTGCGGTTGGAAGTGCTGGTGCAGAGATGCGCATAGAGAGATAGTGGCAGCCAGCGGCTTATTTAGTATGCAAGTTTGTTGGCGACATCAACTAACCAAAATTGCACACACATGCACACTCATCAGGCGGCGGCGGCACACAGAAAAAATGTAAATGTTCTACGGTCTTTAAAAATTTAAGATCCCCAGATATTAGCCAGGACAGCTCCCAGGGTTTTTCCCACAATTCCGCTTCCGCTGTCAATTTAAATGTTACGCTGCTGCAGCTTACAGAATAAACATCGAAATGATGGGATTTGGTCAAGTCAGATGACTGCAATATCTATTTGCTTATGCGTCAGGCATTCCCAGGAAGATGAGCCTGCTGCACTTAGGAAAAAGGACATTTCCCAGAGGTGAAAGGATAACTCAAAGCTTAGCCTTTGTTTGAAACATTTAATACAGTTTAAACCTTAATATAAATGTATGTATAATTAATGGTACTCACAAATATTAAAGCTTTGGTTTCATTTAAATAAAAGAGCACCTTTTCATTGCTCAAAGCACTGTTTTTAACTCCCTTTTATTTTCTCTCCGTGCAGCAAAGCACTTTCTTCTCTTTGGCTTTCAAAAGCTCCTTAGCCAGGAGCAGACGAAGCCAATACATGACAGCGGGCATTTATATTAAACATTAACATAACACACGGGAAATGCGAAATGCGAAGACAACGCACTTGGCATGCTCAACATGTTTGCTGTGGCTGATGGCCCTGCTCTCGGCCCGGGTCCTCGGTCTACGGTCCTCGGTCCTCGGTCCTCGGTCTCCGTCTGCTGTCATTGTTGATTGCTTATAAAAATATTTATAAAATGCAGATTGCATAAATACAATATGCAGCTCAGCCCTATCTCCATCTGTCTGTATCTGTATCTGAATCCGTCTCCGACTCCAGCCACATTTCTGTTTGCGAACGTATCTAATGCGGTAATCTCTGCTAGAACCCTGATGAGACCGATGACAATCTATTTGTGCATTTCTGTTTGTAAGCGTTTATTTATTTACATTGATTCGCTTTTCCTCTTTTTTTTCACTCACCCCCACCCCCCAGGCCCAATGGATGTAACCACAACAATTGCCATTGTAATTGAAAACACACACGTATAAAGACAAATGCCTGAAGGCCATTGGGACTCCGGCGAGTTGATGGTGTTTTGCCAGTGTTTTTCCTGTTCGCAGCACCGCGATTTTCATTTTATTTCGCACATTTTTTCCCATTTCACACATGATTTCTGATTGCCAAGCCTAATGCGCTCGAAAATGTTGAGGAAACCCAGATAAACGAAAGTGAAGACGGCGCAAAAAATTGCATGTAATGAATAAATTTTCGTGGCACGAATGAGGAGGGTGTTGGGTGTTAAGGGAGGAGGAGGTGGAGGTGGAGGTGGAGGTAAAGGCCAAGCCGAAACTCGGTGAAAATGAGCCTCGCAAACGTAATGGAATTGCTGTTGCGTTAAATTTTTCAATTTCATTCAATTTACACGAGGCCCACCGCAGACGCACGCAGGAAATTTTTGAAAGTACTCCACCAGCGGATAGGTGGAGCGGAATGGGTGGCAACAACCCTCTTGCTAAGAGGGCGGAAGGTCGAGTTCGAGGTTGAGGTTGAGGTTGAGAGTGCTGGGTACCACACCTTGAAGTTCGGCGGAAATGTAGCAATTTGTATGCTGCGCCTAAACGAATTTTAACGATATGTGAAATGATATTCGAGGCTGATCAAAAATGCCAGGCCATGCCACGCCCCCCTCTTCAGTTTGTGTGTGTGTCAGTGTTCTGGCTCACCTTTCGGCAAATTGCCGTGTTCATTAAAAAGTCAACGCCAGCATCGTAAACTTGTATATGACCGAAAAATAGGAGAATAGAGCAGGGCAGGGGCAATCGGAATATGCATATTACACTTGAAAAATTAATTGACACTTGAAATTTAACGAAAAACTTAAATCATTCTAGAGAATTAATTTGAGAAACTGGACAAAGGCCGAAGTGAACCACATATAATATCTTTATGCTTTGTTCTTACAAGAAACAAAAGTTTCTCGCCTCTTATAAGTCCGGCAACGAATGTGGAAAAATCATAGCATATCTTCTAGAAGCCCAATAATTAAAAGCTGTCGATTATCATTCATAGAATGTAAAATCTCTTGTGGAATTCTCCCATATCTTTGAATTTGAAGGTAAGGTAGATAAGAGACCTCAATCTTGAAGTTACACTTTAATAGTTTCTTTTTTTTTTTGTTACGTCCTTACTAAGTCCGGTAACAAATGTGTAGAAATCATAGCATACTTTCTGCCAGCCCAATAAATTAATGCTGGCGAATATCATTCATAAAATGTAAAATCTCTTGTGAAATTCTCCCATATCTTTGAATTTGAAGGTAAGGTAGATAAGAGACCTCAATCTTTAAGCTACACTTTAATAGTTTATTATTTTGGTAACGTCCTTACTCTTCCCAATCTGGCAACGCTGCGGCATTGAGTGGCGGCCGAGTTGGCATCCTTCCATGGCATGGGGAGCGGGACGAATGCTGCGGCGGCATTTTGGCCATGGTCACAGCCAACCTAGCCAACTTTGGCTCTCGCTTTGAGCCGATGTGAGCTGAGCGGCGTTGAGTTGTTGCCGCAAACTGCAAAAGTGTCAACAACTTGTAATCACCAAGGCAGCCCGGTGGGCGGTGCACAGGGGGAGTAGGCGTGCCAAAAGCCAGCCAGCACTTGG
Source organism: Drosophila orosa (assembly GCA_018904745.1). Taxonomy (NCBI): domain Eukaryota; kingdom Metazoa; phylum Arthropoda; class Insecta; order Diptera; family Drosophilidae; genus Drosophila; species Drosophila orosa. Next base: position 3,278 of record JAEIIH010004202.1, read on the forward strand.
TCACATTTTAACACCTGCTCGTTATCAACTTTTGCAGGCAAGAACAACAACAACAGCAACTGCAGGGGCAATGGGAAATGGGAAAAAGAGGAAAGAAAAGAGCGAATATTGCAGCGACACCCGCAAACTTTCATATTTTTCGGCCAGCCTGGCAGCCCTGCCCTGAATTATGTCAAAGTTGCGGGCGGCAAAAGCAAAACCGAAACTAAAAAATAAAAATAAAAAAAAAAGAGATGATGCCAAGGGAAGGAAAGGTGGAAACTGCATAGAACAAATGCCATAAAGTTGCTTGCCGGATTCAGGGGGCGTGGGTCAGAGGGCAGCGGGCAAAGGGCAAGGGGCAAAGGGCTGGCGCGAGGCGTGAGGCGTGGCAAGTGCGCCCATCGCTCGTTCATTAGTGTTGTCAGCTTTGGTGTCACAGCCGGAGGCAGGGCCCGCCGCTTGTTGTTGACACTTTTTCATGCAAAACAAGTTGGCCAAAACACTCGGCACACTCCCTGCTGCTGCAGTGTCCTTAAATTTATGGCAAGCCAAAGAAACACGAGCCCAAACAATTGTAAATTCAAGCGTGAAACAATTACGGGGCCCAGGAATGCGGGCCAATAAATTTAAAATCGCCGAAAAATGGAATGGAATCCGCATTCTATCTGCTTAACATATAATCGCGCAAGGACAAGGACCTTCGCATAAAGCAATTTAGATCGAATAAAGCGGCACATATCCCTTTCGAAAACGATAAATGTGTAAATTTCCTGGCAGCACGACTGGAGAAATAAATTCGGTTTCTGTGTGGCCTTTGACCTTAATTTCAATTCAAATTAAGCGGCATTTTCTCTCTCTCTCTCTCTCTCTCTCTCCCTTTTTTTCTTTCAAATCAAAAGCCAACGCCACATTTGCCTCAAAAACTTTCGCCTTATGCCACTAATTACTTGGCAAACAGGGGAAAACTAAAACAGAAATAAACAAAAAGTTGAGCATACGCGCGGCATCGACACGAAATGTCTTCATAATAATAGAAAATGCAAACGAACGTTCCCGGAGCGGAACACGCCCATCTTTGGAACAGAAGGAGGCCGCATCTCTTGTCCGACTTGATTAATGGACGCCTCTATCGAGGGTCCTGGGGTCCAAGGTCCTAGAGTTAATCCCCGCCCCACGGCCCCACATCGAAAGTGTCGAAAAGTGAGCAATCACTGCAAAATGCGACGAGCTCGGGGAGCAATCACGCAATCTACTTATTACCCATTAAGGACTCTTCTCTCGAATCGGAGTCCTGGCTGTAATGGTAATCGATCACGAGGTGGGTCAAACCGCAAAAGCCACGGAAGCCGGAACACGCCGAAGTGGAGTCCACTCCATGCCGCCGGCAGACACTCATCTGTCAGGCGGTCGGGTTTCCCCGCCAGGAGCTGTCTGCCTGCCGTGTCCGTGTCCGTGTTGTGCGAGGTGACAAATCATATTGCTGACAATAAAGTCAACATTGCGGGCCCAAGGACACGCCGATGGCGCAGAGATCCGGCGACGCCTACACATGTCACTTGTCACCCAGTGGTGACGGCGGTGATGCGCCTCTGCTAATATCCTTTTAAATGGCTTTAAAGTCGCTGCCGATGCCCAAGGATTTTCTATGGCCAGCAATTGGTCATGCACACGCGAATATAATTAGGCACGCACGAAAAATGAAAACTCAACACGCCAACCGGCTTTCCCTCTCCATTTTCCGCGACAAGGACTTCCGGCCGCAGCGACGACAACTGGGGAAAATGGCCACGACAGTTCTAAACGAAGGTACTGTATAAATTCTTTAGGGGGAAAAAAATTGTGGATTAAATAAAGTTTAGTCCTTGAAGGGGCATAATTAAATGTATTGACTTAACGTCAAGCAGGGTTTTAATTATACATTGGGTTTGATATTTACATATGTATTGGAAATATTTAAATAAGACTATTTTCCCTAAGGAAAACACTGAAGGTCTAACTGGTTTGACTTAAATAATTAAATACGAGAAAAGGACCTTATATTTAAAGATTTTGGTAAAGGCCTGCAGGTCAACTGCAGGTGCAAGGCTAAACTAATTTAGTTCAATATCTAGCCAGTTTTTTATCCTTTTCTTTCTCTGTGTGTAGCCTCTTTGTTGTGGGTGCCCCAGTAGGTTGTTTAAGTGGTTTTTGAAATATTTTACTATTGCCAATCGAGGCCCAAGTCCTTGCCAAGTCCTAGCCACGTTGCGTGTTGGCTGTGCGACTGCCATCTGGACTCAATTAAAAATTTTGTATAGCCCGGCAGCGGTGAAATCATGTTATAAATCCAAGTAGTTCAGACCTCCAAGCCCCTTTTTGCTAATGTCCAGGCAAGGCGACACTAAGCACACATGGCGGAGAAAGCGGAAGGCGCTAAGGAAATGCAACGAGTGCATTGAACTTTGCTTAGTTCGAGGTGACAGGAGTTGGAAATTAACCAAGCTTATATTTTATGCTCCGCCCGGAAATGTTGCTTTTCATTATATTTTATGAACGCGACCGACACGCCAAGTGTGGTGAATGTGAAACGAAAGCCAGACCGACGAATGATGCCGCTCTTTTTTATTTTTCTTTTGAGTTAACCCCCAAATCATGGTGGGCTTTAAGATACCCGCTGGAAAAAAAACAAATGCCACAAAGTTCCCATAGAATCGAGGAGTATCCGCCGTCGCAGAGCTCACGAGTTTAAGCAAATTGCCATAATGAACCCTTTTTTTTTGGGGCCGCCGTCGCTGCCGCCTTCTTGCTTTCCTGCCCATTTTGACGCCTTGCCAATTTTATGTAGTCTCGGGCCTGCCAAGCGAAGGAGAAAGGAGAACGGCGGGCGGGGGCGTGGCAGGAGCGGAGGCAAGGACTTGGAACGGCATCGGTTAAGTTTCCATGCGTTTGCCTTTTTCGGTGTTAAAATGAAATCTATAAAAATAAGTGTGGCATGTTCTGTGCCACTCTGGGTTTTTTCCCTGCCAGCCCGGGCTGTTGTCTGTGTGCCACACATATACATACATATATCCTTTTTTTTTTGCGGGGGTGTACGAGTGTTTTGGCCCAAAAGGAACCCCATCGCATCGCTCGGCATTTAACCAGCTCACTTTTGGGTTATTAAATGATGAAGCAGTTTGCCGTTAATGACTGCCAAAATGGCGACGCTTGCTGGCATGGCAATCGGGGGGGTTATGGGCGAGGGTGAATTTTGGTCGGGTGAGGGCCGGGGATGGGGATGGAGATGGGGCGGAAGGACGACGTCGCGTCGGCCAGCCCTTTGAGTTTATTGAGCTCTCTAAACCGTTAGCAGGCATCGTCCTGTGCGGCGCCACCAATCTGGTCCTCGTCCTGGGCCTGGCATGTCAGCTTGTTTAATGAGGGTAAAATTAGCGCTGTCTCAAGCTTATTAGCCCCACTTGGGAGTTTGGTTAATGCCAGTCACTTTATGGACCCCAAGCCGAAGCCCCAGCCCAAGCCCAAGCCGAAGCCCACTCAAGTCAATTTAAAGCGACTTAATTATTTTGATTTATCGCCAGGCGGGAGACACTTGAACTATCGATGAGCGGCATTAAAAGGGGAAATTGATATTATGCCCAAATGATGCGGCCTAAGCACTTGACTCGCAGTGAGAAATTCGCTGGCTTACCAGAGTTAACCCAAGCGAAAAGGAGGAGGGCTGCATGAGTTCAAAAGTCGCCACAAATCAAGGTAATGACGTGCAGTTTTATTTCTTATTTTTTGTTGCGTGTGTCGCCCCGGACTCAAAGTATTTTCTTTGCATTGCGCATACGCCGCGTGGCCCCGAAACAGCTCAGAGGCACGCAAATGAAAATGACCAATGTGCTTAATTTCTTAGCACACTTTTCGGCGCTGCAAGGCGCTAGGAAACCCAAGAACAGCGGCGCAGTCCCGGCCATTGTTGTGGCTCCATTAGGAACGCGTACCCCCTCCGAGTAGCCACACGTTTTATATGCAAATAAAGTTGAGCTACGGGAGGAGGAGGAGCCGATCCATGTGAAGGTGGACAAAAGGCGCCACTCGGTAGTGACCACTTGGTGGCTCCACATAGCCACTTTCTGGCTTTCTTTTCTGGCTCTGGGGCCCACCCGGACTTTGATTGCTCACGCGACTCGTGGGGAGTGAGTGGATCCCGGGTCACCTGCATGTAATAATAATTCCTTAGGGCTTTGGCCCCGACGCCGCTGCCGCCCATAAACATGGTAAATTGTTGCTGACTTTGTGACTTTGTTGCCGGTTAATAAGAAACTTACGTCACGCAATATAATTAAGATAAACATAATTATAGTTTGCCGTTATGTGTTGGTTTTTACCGCTGCCTTTGTGGCCTTCTAATGGCGGCGGCCAGCGATTGAAGCGCGATTAAAGTTATGCTATGAAGTGATTTAATTGACAACTATTCAGAAAACTTGAAGATTGTTAAAATTTTAAAGATCTTTGAATAAACAAAGATATTTTTTTGTAACAACAGGTATTTCTACATATAAAAATATACTATTTTACATGCTGGTTGAAGTAAAAGGAAGGAAATCTTTCTTGTACTAAGACTTTTTAGTGCAGAAAGTAAAATCTTATATCAGTTAAAGCTTAAGGACATAAGATTTCCCTTTTCCATGTAAGCTTTCAATATTTTTATAGCAGTTAACTATAGAGCTTGAACAAGTTCTTCGAGCTTGTTTTATTTATTAGCTTTAAGCACAGGACCCTGACGCTTTCTTTTCACTTACGCTTTATCCGTTTAGCTTTTCACCTTTAGTATTTTAAAGCTTTTAAAGGATATTTATTCAACTTAACTATAGGTATATAGCTTTCCAAGGATATTTATGTAACTAAACCAGAGGTTTCATTTTCCAATAAAGTTTGAGAAGCACTCCAGCCGAAAGCTCTCAAAAATAAAGTACCCAAGACACCATCGTCATTTTACAGTTTCAAAAGAACTTGTATCAGGACTACACAGTAATACCCAAACTGTGCCTCTACATAGGAATAAACGAAATATCCGCAAGTGCTTAAATGTCACTGAATTAATAATATTATTTTGTGTGCATCAAAAAATTAAATTCCATCAAGAATGCATTCGACATCGAATCAAAGCGAATCGAATCGACTTAATGAGCAAAAACATTACGAATACAAATCGTTTACCGGGCAAATGTGATTAATTAGCCATCGCTGGCTCGCATATTTCGCATGTCGAGATTCAATTTAACGAGTTCAATTAATAAAACACGCAGCGACCGGCAGTCCGGCAGGGATAGGATATAAAGGATATTCGCGGCACTCACCTAAATAAAAAATTCCAATAATCACGGCCAGCAGTTTCAGCATGTTGTCATTGGGTTGGTGTTGGTTATTGCACAAATGAAATCCAGATATCAGTGGAGGACGTTGTCGCCTGTCGTTTGTTGGCTCGCTTTTCGCTTTTCGCTCAGCTGCAATCGGGAGAGAGAAGTAAAATTTGTTCAATTAATTATTGAAATTGAAGCGAGCTGCCGCTGTTGAATAATTGCCAAAGGAAAATAAGTGAGGTCGGACAGGGGACACGGGAAAATATTTACAATTTGACTTTTTGCCGAGCGGGATAATGAAATGGCGCCGAATCAAATAATAAATACGAAATGTAAGCCGAACAATTATTAACCGGTTATCTGGCAGTGTCCAGGCGGATAAGTGGCCATGTACCATCTTTACAAATGTAAATGTGAATTGCAATTCGTAAATTCGTAAATTATGCGCATTTTGATTGGACGAAAGGCAGCAGGAAGTGCCTTAAATGCATTTGTCAATCTACTCTAGCATAAATAAAATTATGGTTTCGTTTATAAATGTTTATTCGGGCTGATATTTGTATACTCTTACGGTATATGTATATTTAAACAGGTTTATTTATTGCCCAAGTATAGTATTCCCCGAACTAAATCCCATACTTTAACTAATGGTATTGCCCTTTTTGGTATTAACACTAACCCTTGGCTAATGCCGATGTTAATACGGGAGAAGATACCCCCTTTGGGGGTGCATGCAATTATAATATTTCCATAATGGAGGACGGGTCATTTCGTATGCCATTTCGGGTCCTCACACATTAATTATTCGCAGATTTGTACATAGCCCCCGGGATTTATTAGTGTCGCGTGATTGCATTGTTGCTGTAATAATTAATGTGGCACTTTATTGATTTTACAACTTAAATTTCTATTATCCATGCGAATGCTAATGAGCCAAGTGCCAGTGGCAATTGTTCGATAAAAATGTGAAAATTAATGCACGTGAAAAGGTGAAAAAGAACAGCATAAATTATAATTGTGATTAATGGATTCGCGGAATTAGCATGCCATACATAATTAATATTCATTTGTAACGCCGCAGTCCGCCAAAGCCGAGGTGGGTTTAATTGGGGCCTCTCGTCATCTTTTTCTCCTCTTTTCGGTTTGTTTTCCTGCATCTTAAAGATGGCTCTTATTTCTTGGGAGCTCTTGGCCCAGTTAGCGGCACCATCCTCCCATCTGAGTGCATAGCAAATGAAGTTGGCAATAATAACCGGCAATTCATCTTGCTTTTTAGCACATTTACAACTCCTTTAAGGCCCCCTGGCAATCTTGCCCTCTGAGCCCTCTCGCTTTTAATTCTGTTTAGTTTTTCGGGTCCGGCCTTCAACGGGCATTAAGAGCCTATTTAATTTTATGGGCGGCCAGCAGCTCTGAGTGATTAAAGTGGCCAAGCCAGCTGGCCCAATATAGCGAGCCCCGGCAAACCACTAAGTCGGCAATCGACAAAGAACAGCAAGGACTCAAGTCGGGGGCTTGAGACAACAATAAATACGTTTTGCATAAATCTTGTTGTCGGGACAACGCAAAGCATGGACAATCCCTTCATTGTACACCAAAAGAAATAAAGTGAAATGAGAAATATATATATATAAAGAAATGCATCAAAGAAAATGAAACCATAGTTCTGCTTATATTGTTCCTATAATCTTTTGATTCTCTTTCTTTTTTTAATTGTTCCAATCCCATGCTTTATTTATATATTTTCTCCAAGTGCAAGGCAACCGCAACAGTCGCATGCTACAAGTAAAAAGCAAAGCGAAAGCCAAGTGGCAAGGACGAAAACAAAGCTGCCACAGGACGACAATTGCTGCGGCCCTTGTGCGTTTGTGTGCGTCTGTGTGCAGCCAGGCGGTTGAATTGAAGCCGCGCTAGGTGAGTTAAGTGCGGCAGGTGCGACAGGTAAGGCCAACTAGCCGCAGCCGCAGCCGCAAGCCGCAGCATCCACAGTCGCTGAGCCAGGTGGGTGGCACAAAGGGGACACAAACGCTGCGCCGCCAGCGGAGCATGTGAACGGGGCGCACTTCCGCCCAACGGGACGCGTTCGACCCCGCTGAATTAGCACGCTCCGCTGACGCTTTTCCGCCATTTAGTTTCCGCCCAAAATCAAATGCCAGTGAATATGCCGCAGATTCTGTGAACTCATTCGCTCGATTTGCAGCGAATGGAATTCGAATCCAATTAGTTGCAGGTGCTTTTCCGGTAAACAATTTGGTAAATTACCAAATCAAGCTTTAAAATCGCAAGAACAACCTAAATGTACCTAAAACATGAACACTTAACCTCTAAAATACAAATTATAAATTATAAAGGGTTAAATCAACGCCTCATTAATGTTACTTTAGACAAATTTGTATAACTGTTTAAGAACTTAAGTAGTTATAAATTGTAAACTCTTATAGTTCTATAGTTTTCTGACAACGAAGAGCATACCCTTTGATTTCAGTCAACTCACTCATTTCCATTGCAAGAGAAGGGGAAATCTAATTAGTTGCCAGCCAAATGCATTCAATATGTTTTTCGGCAACAAGCGAGTCGTGAATCAAAGCGATGAGCAGGCAATTCTGTTACTGGGACCTCAAAAAGGTCTCTGGTTGCAAATTGCAGGCGGGCAGGGCAGTTGGCCGCTTCCGTTTCCGCTCTCACCCGCCGGCTGGTTCAATTTGCGGTTCCATTACTAACAGCACATTGGGACATGCTCAGCCGAGTCCTTCGCATCCTCACACACTCGCCTCTCTGACCATCCCCCCGCACCGCACACCCTCTTCCCGAGGCTGTCAGTGTGAGGGACATTTTGCCACCACCGACATTGGCCATCTCGTGATCCCCGAGCTCCGGATAGCTCCGCTTTGGTCACAGACCAGCCATCAGACGGCCAGGCTCGTTCAGCTCCGGCTCCTGGCTCACGTCCCGTCAGCGCTGGTCTTTTCGCCCCTATCTAGCTGCTCCTTTCGGTTCCTCTCCCTGCCCAGCCCTGCCAGTATGGCAATTTCGGGGCCCAAGCGATAAACTCGAACATGACGCATTACGTATCCCTGTACCCGGCACACACGCGCACACTGAGCAAATCAATGGAGGTAGTACCCTCATTAAGGATTAACTAAATCGATAATTTCAAAGCTATATCTTTCATTGTAAAAACATATTTTAGGTTCGATTTTAATTTGGAAAAATATTTTGTATATAAGAAAAGTTAGCAAAGTATTTCCTGTGATCTGATTCTTGCTCAGTAATTTACGTTTATCTTTTCCCGAAAAAAGATTAAGGGTTTCAAACAAGTATATCCTTCACCTGCCAAAGAGTTTCCTCTCAGTGCACGACCTGAGTGAGAGGCTGTCTACGTGCCGAGTAGAGCACTGAGTCTGTGAGCTGCCACGCCCCTTTGCACCGCCCACACACATGAGCTGTTAGGAAAAACTATCTACGTCGCAGGAAAAAGTTTCCGTTTTTGCCACCACGTTCCCTGGAGTAACTTCTACACGTTGCGGTTGTGGCTGCGGCTGCAAGCTGTAATGTGAATCGCTGGCTCCAACTCCCCCGATCACCGGCACTCCATCCTCATATATCCTTCAACCCCTCAATGGGCCAATCGAGTCGGGATGAGCCTCCGCTGCCAGTCAGTCAGTCAGTGTTTGCCAAATCGTCTCAAGCATTTAAATTCGACATTAATTGGATTAAGTCTGTAGTTTGTTCACTCGAGCGCGGCGCCACTCATCGCACTCATGTGCAATAATGGGTATAACTTCGAGTTGCCTCCTCCTTGTCTGCGGATTTCTAATTTATTTATTTTGCATAATTGCAGACATACTTATTAAATTACAAATTAAATTCCCAGTCCACTCAATCAGACACAGATGCCACTCCAGCACGATGTTTATCATTTTGACATTTGCTTTGCCGCTCTGTCTCTCATCTGTGGTAGACACCAGAAATAATTGAAATGCCAACCGACCGGGTTCAATGAATTCCCAATTAAATGGATTTTCAGGTCGATAAATTAGATTAATGGTCGGCTATATAAGACATTGTGGGTTTCATTATCAAAAGATGACATAGATGATGGCATTTGCCATTTAAGCAAAGCTTCTTGGCTGGATTACTCCTTTCATTGTTGGCAGCTTATGGCAAAAGTAATATGAATAGCTCTTTAAGTGCTTTTATTTATGCAGTGTAACGAATTTAGCTGTTCTCATAGTATTTCTTTGAAAGATCCAAACAGTTTCCTTGATATACTCAGGGCAGTACATGGTCGAAGGATCTATTGGCAACGTTTTCCATTAAGTATTTTGTATAAAACCCAAGAACTACACTAATTAAAGCTTAAGTTCAGTTTCATATCCACTTTTAAATATTATAACCTAAAACTATTTTGGTAAAACTTGGTACAATAGTTTTGTGTACAATATGTGCCTCTTATGTCTAACTCCAACCCAAAGCAATCGGGAGTAAAATTGAAGAAAATCAAATCATAGCTCCGGCCTCTTATTTTCATGTTCAGTTTGAATTGGAATCCCAGGGCGAGCCGAAAATCATTTCGTTTTCCAACGGATGCTGTTCAAATAGGCAGAGTCAAATAGGAAAACAAGCAAACAACTTGTATATTGTTGCGTAAATTAGCTCGCCAGATAGAAATAGAGGAGCCCCAAGACCAAAAGCCTCCCTATACTCCCAAAAAAAAAACCGCATGGCTCGAACAGGAACATGAACTCTCAATCCAACTGCCAACAAGTTTATAACATTCTTTTTTTTTTGGCACGCTCGGCTGCCGGATTGATTCGATTAAAACGTCAACAGTGGCAGGCAACTGAAGCCAAGGAGAAACAATTCGCCAACTCCCCCACACGCACATGTGTCTGTCTGTGTGGGCCAACTCCATATACATGTGCTTGTGTGTGTGTGTGTGTTGGCCCTGTCATATCCATCTCGATTCCCGTTGCCTGCCGAAAAGTTGTCACACCAAATTCGGCTTTACTTTTATTTTGTCATCTTTCGGCTCGTGTCTGTTGTTTCTGCCTTGATGTCGCACATTGGGGGCCGCCTCATCCTCGTCCTCATCCTTTGACATTTCGCCTCCGGGGGTACAGGGGTCCGGGGTCGGGTGTTGGGGCTCTCAGAGGTCAGAAGGGAGCCGAAGTGGGGACAGAGGCCTTAGCCTGTCATGTCGTTTGATCTTTTATTGTGTTTGTTTTACGAGGCGCAGTAAATCCCTTTTAAATTGCAAATTCTTTATGCTCGCTTTTTCGGCACACGCATAAACACCCCCCGAACAGGCCTAACCTCCGCTCATATGCGGCCGGGCGAGCCGGGTTTGATTTGTATTTCGTATTCGCATTTATTTGTGAATTTCATCCGCCATTTTATGATTATTATTTTCTCGCCTCCTTGAGCCTCTTTTTTGTTTGCAGCCTCTTCCCTCCCCCGCTCGCTGTTATTGAAAGTGAATGTGTGCTGTCGCCGGCAGCGTTGTCACTTGGATATTTTCAACTACCACGCCCACGCCCACGACGTGGCTGGCCATCCGCCAGCTGCCCCGGTGAGTGATAAAAATTTATTGGATCGAAAACAATAAATATTTGATTTGATTCATTTCAACGGGCCTCTCGTTCGCTGTTCGTCGTTCGCAGCTCATCATGATTCACTGGCGATTGATTTCGTGTCCGTCCATTCGGTTAATTGAAATACAAAACTGTTTATGTGCTCTAAACTCCTCGGACTTTCCCTCCGGAACCGGAACCGAAATGGATCATAAGCCGCAGGGCAGAAAAATGTAAGTAACAAAAAAAAAATAAGAGAAGCAGCAGCAACAAAGAAAGGTTGCGTGCCGGTCGGGCCGAAAGTGTAATTAACTTTGACGCTCGCCCTCATTTGCAGCCCATCAAGGAGATGAAGGAGCGAATTAGAGAGCTATGGAATACGGAATCCCACATAGACGTTGAGAGGAAAGAAACAAAAACGAAACAAAGACACTGCGGCGCTTGAAAAGGGCGAAAATCCCCGGTATTTCAACGCCTATTACAACTGCAAATGAACCCATAAACCCATTTAAGCAATGCCCGGAACACGAAAACTTTTCCACAACGACGACGCAGCGACAGAGGGCATTTCCCCGGCCAAAGGGGCTGGGCGTAGGTTCCGTCCAGCCTTTCTGATTATTGCTCAACACTTGAAAAGTTTTTTCGGCCTGGGCTGCCGGCTTACTGCCCGCCAGAAGTTTACTTACACCCAAAAGCAAGGCCAGCACTTTGAATAAGAGATAAAACTGTTACGTGCCCCGTGTCTGGCTGAATGGAGGAATATTTCTGTTATCGCACTGAAAAGATGTTTCGTGCTGTTCGTGTTTACCTTGGACATTGCTTTCCCTTCCCTTCTTTTCTCCTATTTCGGTTTTTTTTCTAGTCCACGTGGGGTATATGGTTTTGAAAGAGAATAAAGGTAAAGTTTTCAGCTTTAAAAGATTGACTGCTGTCCATATTTGCAGGTTAAACTTAGTTTCTATATGCTTTCTTTATTCATAGTTAAAAAATTCCCAATAATATTTATCAAATGTCTGATTTAAAGTCTCTAGTTTGCACATCTTTGAGATCTTCTTGACCAATGAATGACTGCCATACATCATATATATTTCGATTCACACTTGAAATATTAATTAAAACAAAATAACATATTTGAAAACATTTAAAAAAAATTTTACTCCATTTTTTTTTAATCTTAAACTGAAAATCCTGATTTGTTATCATTTTAAAAACTAGCACAAAACGGCTTTCCGAAATAAAAATAATATATTTTTGGCTTAGCTTAGCGTCCTTTCTTGTTATTTTTCTGTAAAACAAGAGTAAACCCTCAGTAGTTCCGTAATTTAAAGGTTAGTTTTTAATGGGAATTCCTTGATCGTTTCCATTTTGATATTTCTCACAAACAGCCAGGAAAGTCATAGACATACCTTAGCCTTGTTCCCTAGATTTCAGCATTAGATGAGACCAAGTGCCCAAAAGTCGGGTCAGGGAAATTCCCTTTGTGCGTTAAGCATATGCAAGTGAAATGCCGAAGCTGGAAAATGGAAAAATGAGCTGGGATAGACACGGAGACAGAAACGGAGTTGCGGTGGCCAGCAGCGTCACTCAAGTTACGACAAAAGGATTCTGGGACGAACTTTCAGCCGATTTCCATTCGTTGGCATATACCTTCGGCCCAGCTTGTGGACCCCTCTTTGTGCCACATCATCAACAAATCGTCAATAACACTTGACACTCGTTGCGGATTCTCGACCCTTTTGGCCCCGGCCGTTGTGAACTTTTTTAAGAAATTACTTTTTTCGGCCACGGCGATAAACAGTGAAGAACCCGGGCCAGGAACAAGACGCGTTCGGGATCTCCCTCTAACCCCAATCTGCCATCGCGTCATTGGAGCCGTTGTCAAAGGCAGTCAGGCGAGGCAGACAAGCCACAACGAAACACCAAAAAACAAAAAAAATAGAAAGGAAAGAAAAGGAAAAGTTCCGGAACCTGACCTAACCACCGAATCCATGAATCCATGGCGATGGGACACACAGCACGAGCAGGAGGCGAAAGATGGAAGGGCGAAGCCATCAACGTTTTGACCTTGATGAATTCTTCCTGGCCTGACTGATAAGAGGTCCTGACCCAGCCACCAAATCAACGTGAAATGAATAAGAACACAGCACAAATATTGAATTTGGCCTAACGAATGTTAAATACTCTGAGGTCTGTTATTTCTTAAGGTTTTGATTTGAATAATTTAAGAGTTTCAACTCACGGTGAGTATTTCATTTATTTAAATCTCCCAGAAGGTGTTTGAACTTTTATTTTTAATATTAAATGATATATTTTAGCATTGCCATAACATTTTAAATGTATTAAATTAACTTGACGGACTTCATTTACAGGTTACAAATACTTTAAAGATTTTTAAGAAACTCCTGTTTAATCTTTAATATAAAAATAATTCTAAAATAGTCGCCTGTTCAAAATTATTGCTAGATTACTTTGATTTTTATATATCTAAACATTAACTTAAACATTTTAAAACAATTTTAAAGACAAGACAACGCTTGGAAAGTTAAAACTTATCCCTAAAACAATTTTGTCCAATCGCTTTTACCACGCAAAGTTAACAAAAAGCCGTACCTTTGGCGAGGATACATTTAAAAAATGAATAAAAAATAAGCAAACTGATGAAGGAAACTTTTTACTTTAATTATTTGTCTCCTTTTGTTGTGCTTGAATTTTTTGTTGATTCTTCCCGGTTGGGTCCTGGCCCTTCCCCTTCACGGTGTTTGTCTTGCTGATTCCGCTGGATGTTTAGCTTCCTGCTTCTGTTTTTCAGGGACTGCTGTCGCTGTCGCTGCCAGCATTTCCATTTTGTCTCAAACACTCCGCGTTTAGTTTCGTCTGATTGCGAGCTGCCGGAGACGCAACATGTTTGAAATTCCGAGAGCGTTGCTCACGTCCTTTTTCACTTTTATTAGTGTATATCTGCTGGTGTCCTTGTTGTGGCAATGCGAGTGTATGTGCTTGTGTCTGGCAGCTAAATTGAATGACTTGCTTGGCTGGGCCTGGCGTGTATCGGGGTTATCCGGCACCCTCCTAGCCCAGACTGCCATACATAACATACCATACCATATAGCCCCGTGTCTCCGCAATGGTTCTATTTCAGCCAGCCGGCATGTTAATGTCTCTGCCCCTCGTCTCGATAGTGACACTCGTATCCGTGAAATGCAAATGTATGCGTGCCTCCTGAACATTATGAATAATTCCGGTTAAGATTCCTTCTCTGCCATTTGCCATTTTTTCTTTTGAACCCACATCCACTTCCCCATTCTCGCTGACATTGTGCTCTTTGTGGAGGAGAGCCCCCGCCCAACCAGAGGCACCTGAGCATAAGTAGTTGCTGCTGCTTGTTAAGCGACTTGTTTTGCTCATTCTCGTTCTCGTACTCGGAGTCTCATTGCCATTGTAGTTCATTCCGCCACCGTTCTCGCTCCTTGTCGTGAGCTGTGACATTTATTATGCAAAACGGAAAGCAAAGCGGCAGACAGGCAGCTCGGGCAATCGGTAATTACACTCGTCAAAAAAAGGTTATTGAAATCGGTTGTCTTTCTACTAATATTTTCGCCTCGAAAGGTCATATTTATAGAAACATAGGAGCATCACGGTGATTTTATTTGAATATTACAATTATATAATACAAAAATAAAAAACGAATTAAAAATTAACCAGAATAATATTCTTTAAGAAGCTTTTTACAGAGACTAAAATCATTTTATACATTTTCCCCTATTTATATTTAAAATAATATTTTTAAGAACCTGTTTACTAGAATCATTTTACGAATATTCGCCACGAAAAAATATCATTAAATTTAACTAAAGCATCACGGTCGCCAGGCCATAAATGTGTAGTAAAGGATATATAATATTATAGTCAATGCAATTACGTTTATATATTAATATATATAAGTAAAATCATTCGACATTGACTTGTTTTTAGCTACAACATTCATAAACTTAATTATAAAATAAATACAAAGCACGGTCGCCATGCCATGTGATTAGGTTAGGTTAGGTTAATCCATTTAACATTTCATCCAAACATTTCAATTTATAAATATCATCTTCCAACTTAAAAGCATAACTATTATATTATGCATGATTCCTGCTGTTTCTCTCTGTGCAAGCAAGCTGGCAAAGGAATATCTGACTCCGACTCGGAGAAACACTGCGGTTTGACACCAGGCCGGAGGCGATGATTAAACCAACTACCCAAACCCGGCTCGGCTCCGATAAACGAGACGAGGCGGCAGGCCGCAATGGAATGGAAATGGAATGGATCCAATCCGATCCGATCCGGGCACCCTGAGCGTTTCTCATTACTTCCGCTACATTTGCCGGGTTTTGAATTTTGATTAACGCCAGGTGATAAAAAGGTCTTTGAAGCTCCAATTTAATTTTGGTAAATGCCACTTCCACCGTCGCCCGGCACGTTTTCAATTCGAGACGAAGATGCGGCACGTCATGATTGTTGACTCTTTCCGGGGCATAGTATCTCTGTGGGTGAGTCTGCTTTTGGCCCAATTCCAAGGCGTTAAATTGATGGCCTGCCATTAAATCACACAAACCCAGACACAGACACACACACGGTTGTCAGATGGGAAAACCACAGACTTGTCACCTTTATGCGGTTTGCGTTTGGGTCAGGGTCAAATTATGCTGCTGCTGCTGGAAAACTATGAATCGGCATTTGCTTTCGTGATTAATCGATCAACATCAGCACGAACATCAAAAATAATTTACTTAGTCCATTGTGAGCCAGCGGGGTTGTGAATTATTTCCCATCAAATGCCGCTCAATTATACTAAGTGACACCAGAGGGTCGCCGGCTCTGCTCCTGCTATTAATAATAATAGACTACGCCCATCCAGCCCCCACGGCCCCACCCAATTAGCTGGATTCCAAGGGGTCGAGCGAGTGTCCGTCCGGCTGTGTGTGTGTGTGTGTGAGCGGCAAATGTCACTGGGATAATTGAAAATTAATTATGTTGACATATTTGGAAAGTGATTGTTGAGATGGCGACTCGTTGATGATGCCAGCGCCATATAATTTCCAGCCCCATCCCGGACTCCGACTCCAACTCCGCCCACATTTTGGACAGTTGCAGACAACCGGCCAGCGGCCAGCGGCCAGTGGCTACTGAATGGCCACGGCTCTGTGGCAAATTAGCCAGACCCAGTCCACCTCACCTCGGGTCACCTGGCTTAATAGATGCCTGTCAGGTGGCCATTCATTTGGTGACGGCGCGCCAAGCTTTTGTCCCTGAATCCCGGGGCCACGTGAATGGGCGTAATACATTTTTTGCCCTTTATTTCCCCGGCGCACGGCACAAAGTATTTGGCTTTAATTGATGGCACCGAGCCAGGACTTAAAGCCTGCTGTTTGCAATTTTAGCTTATTTAAGGCTTAACCCTTTGACTTGGCTTAAATATTTGCATTTGAAGTTTAAGGTCAAGTTAAGGAAGCAACTAAGCAAGTTTAAATATCTTTTTAAATGCACAAAAATTAAACTATATAGCAAATAATAGCAAAAGTTTACTTATACAAATGTATAGGAGGTACATTTCTGACAGCATCGTTTTGATCTGGCTTTAAGGACCAACATGATAATGAGAACCTAAGGGAAATCTTTTAATTTAATCTATTAAACCAATTATACTTAATAATTCTTACTAGCCTTAATCCTATTATTGGGCAATTAAGTCGCAGTGCCCAGGGTTAAAGCCATTCCAAACACAAGCTGCAGCATGCAGCACGAGTTAAATCACAGCACACAAGACGGAAGGAAGCGTACCAAATGCTCCGGCCGCTCATTATGCGTCTCCACTTCCGTGTGGTCGGTCTGTGTGTGTGTGTGTGTGTGTCTGCGAGCGAGCGAGCAAACATAAAGACGGAAATGCAAACCAACTGGCAACAGCAAGAGAAACAACGAATAAACAAAAAAGCAGAGTGAGTGAGAGACGACGACGAGGCGAGGCGAGGAGTGGAGAATGTGAAAGGAGCGAAATAATAATTTCTAAAGAGCAGAAGTTAGGTTTGCATAAATAACGACAGTTTTGTGCCCATTTTGTTTGCATACTAAATGCATTTTCTGCTTTCAAAGCACTCACACACCCAGCCATACACACACACACACACGCGGCGGTACACACATTAAATACGACCCCCAGATCCTTCGGGAGCTCGAGATTAAAGAGTTGCCTACTTTTTAGCACCGCAGCGGTCAGCAGTTGTGCGAAAAAAAGGAAAGACTGGAAAAGTACCATTCAAAAATTAAACAAAGTTATTTAAATTATACAAATTGGCATGCAAAGTTGGCCCCGCAATTAATAGCTGGTCTCTCATAAAAGCTACATAGCGTGTGCCTGCCTGTCCCACAGACAAACAAGTAATAAAGCCTTGCAAAAAAAAAAAAAAAATAACAGTGAGGAATGTCGAAAGCGGTCTCAATGTGCCATTTCCCCACTGTCCCAGCGCCATCAAAACAAACGCATTTCGCCGCCACTAACGCCCGAATGTCACGCAAACGTGGCTCTATACTCTAGTGCAGCTAGCTCTCCTGTCCTGTCCTGTCCTGTCCTGGAATGCGGGGTCCTAGCTCCCGGCATCTCTCCTTCCAAAACACAAATCACCCACACCGACGCCCACTCGATGCGGATACGGATACGGAGCCGGAACCATGACGCTATCAAGCGGAAGTGGCACATGCAGCCGACCGCGCATTGCTTACTCACTCAACCGCGAATGCGAAATACCAAATACTCGTGAAAATTCCAACAAAAAAGCAGGAAAAAGAAAATGAAATAAAGAGAAAGCAAAAGGAATTCAGAGCCATCGATGCGTGGCTCGACAATTAAGGGGGCGTGACGGTCTTTACATTGGGGGGAAAGCCGGAGCAATTAGTAGGCCCCCCGATTATAAGACACCCCTGTGCAAATACTCATATTTAACAATCGCTGCCGCCTGCAGCCCAAACAGCGGCTGCAATTATCGACTCCAACTTTTCGCATTCGACCGTGGTAACCTTTCACTACAGTAATTATTATGTGGGTTAAAAGCCCCTTCCCGAGCCAGAGGCGTGATGTGTACGCTTCGAGACTCAGCCAGACACGAACACGTCCACGAACACTGACACCGACACCCTTTGAGCACTTAACAAAAATATTCGAATAATATGAGCTTTTATGTCTTTAAAAAAGTTATTTAAGGAAGTGACAGATATTAATAACTCTTATTTTTTTAAGAATCTTTTATCAAGTCATCTTTTACAATATCAAATATAATAAAATTAGAGCTGTACAATATTTAAGGATAAAATAAATTATATTACGAGGTAGGAACTATGGGAAATATGAGTATAACTCAGCTACTCTAGCTCAACGTAATAGAATCCTCCATCGATTGGACCCTGCTTGGTGTACAGTGCAATCACATTTCGATGTTGTGTCAGTGCCTGGTTTTTAAAGTGTTTTTTCTGTGAGAGAAGAGGAGGGCAGCCACTTGGGAGGCGCTGAACCAAGCTGTTGCCCGTGCTGACATGAAAGTCAGCCCGTCGCCAGTTTTGTCAGTTAGTCAGTGTGTCAGTCAGTCAGTCTGTTTTTGTGTCAGTTCATCAGTCAGTTAGTCTGTCAGTCACTATCTGACGTCATCGGCAGATTGCGTGGCCGATTCAATAAAAGGGTTAAGTGTCTTTTGCTTTTTATGTTCACTTTTCATTAGTGAATAAAAATCAATATATGTGTCGGCCAGAGTAGCTTTGTCTTAATTGAACCGAGCTAAGGCCGAGAGCTGCCGTCAAGTCAAGTCCTTTGCCCATGGTCGCTCGCTCGCTCGCTCGCCGGGATGCCACTCATCTTTCATCTCGTTGCCGAAAGGACTCCGGACTCGGGCCTCAGGAGGCGCACACGCAACGCCAAAGTGTTTACATTGTTGCCTGGGCTTGCTGGCAAATCATTTTACAGAGCCCCGGGCAAATAAACTTGACAAACATTTCAATCAAAAGTGAAAAGCCCCAATCCGAGGCTAAAATGTCGCCGGCAGACGTGGATTTAAGGCAACATTAATATTTACCTTGCCGCAAACGTCAGCAGCAGCACAAGCAGCAGCAGTGGCAGCAGGTGCACAATTATAATACATTTTCACGCACAAAAACATTAATTAGTTATGGTCTTTTTTTTATATTTTTTTTAGAAAGCAAAAAAGCTGGGAAAAATAAACGGAAAACCGCAAAGCAAACACTCGGCAGCTCTGAGTTTATCAGAGGCGGTGGGAAAATGCAACCAAATAGCCATGTCCAACCGCGGACACGCCCCCAAAAAGGAGGAAGAAGAAGGAGAAGGAGAAGGAGAAAGGAGCGACGGGGCGGGGCAAACATTTGCGCATTTCTTTCGCGGCTGCGTTTTCCCTTTTCCTTTCGGGAATGAAAGGGACTTGAGGGAATTTCAGCGCGCATAATGTGCCGCATTGCGGTTTTTCCTTCAACGCTGGCAAGAGTTGCTTGCCGAACGCCGCAGGACACACACCGATACAAAGACACTGAAGGACTGGCAAGAGCAGCTCCTTCGCAGAGCAAAAAAAGATTACGAACTGAAATGTATCATTTATAAATGATGTAGTTTTTTATTACATAATATTAAATAATGTTTATGGAAGAAATCTGAAAGTAATTTCGGTTAATTGTATTTTATAATATAATTTGTTTACTTTATATGTAAAATATATAGGATCCAAATGACTCTGAATAAAGTAATTCAAATGAAAAAATATTATATTAAATATAAATGTATTATTTTATTTCTTTTGTTTCTCTCACTGTAACCCTTTGTGCGTGTGTGTGTGTGTGTGTGTCTCTACAGACAAAGTCGCGCATGTTGAGCTGAATTTTGAGCATAAACGGCATAAAATATGTGAGCAATAAAACAGGCGATTGAAATGCTCAAGTCAAAAACTTTTGCCAGAATGCCTTTAAACGCCATCGGCTGCAGCATTGGTGGGTGGCTGGGTGGTTGGCCAAGAAAGCCAAGAAGCCGCCCTGCCTGATTTATGCCCCCACCATCCCCGCCACCTTCTCTTCTAGCGGAATATGTGTGTGCCAGCCCACATATGTATGCCACACTTTCACCACTCTCCGAGAGTGTGTGTGTACGTCTAAGCCGATGAATGAGCGCCATTGAATCCAAGCTGGCAGCCGGGTTGCCTGTGAATTGCCTGTTTTAGGCCGGGCTTCTCACTACTTGCTCTCCGTTTTCACATGCAGAGGAAAAAAATGGAGCACTAGAAGATCATAGTAGTAATACAAGGTATTAATTTATGAAGTACATCATTTAAAACTAGAATTAAAGAGTTTTTAACTGAATTATACATGAAAAGGGGTGTAGTTTAGTAAGGATATTATTAGGTTGAATTTCATTCATTAAAAAATGATTAGAAAATCTCAATTTAAACTAAAGAATTTGCAAACTCAGCTTATAATATTACGTATACGACAGCATAAATCTTTAAATTACGTATACGCCACGTTGGCCGCTTTCAAAAGCTGTTACAACTTTGTCAAGCTGCCATTCTTTTCAGGTTTCTTAATCTTAGTTTTCTCAGTGCAAAACATCACTCGGCCTGGCTTTCGCATTCAGTTTACCCACTTTTCAATGGTTGCCAACAAACAAGCTTCGATGTCGGCACGCGCGAGTGTGTGTGGGAGTGCGGCTTAGGTAAAAGTGTTTGAATTGAGAGAATTAGATGACTTTCTGAAGCCGCCTTGCCTTGCGCCTGGGCAGGATTTCGCTTTCAAGTTATGCCTGTATTTGTTTGGTCGTCCAATTTTTGGCAAACAAAATGCCAGGTCCACTCACCACACTGAGATTCTATGAAAGCACAGACCTTGGGGCCTGCTTCTGCTCCTTGTTTCACCGCCCCAGCCCCGTGCATGAACCAAAAATTACTCGTATTTTCGATGCTGTATTTTTAGCATTACCAGACGGGCTAACAATAATAGCAACCATCCTATCATAACCAAAAAGCATCCAAAACGCTCTCCCCACGGCCCGCTATCTCTTCGCTTTGTAAATTCGCTCGCATTTTTGATGAGCGGCGAAGAGTATGCTCCCGTTTTGGCCGTTACCCAAAGGCAAATGTCTGTAATCTAATTTTAAAACGAAATTATATATATATATATATAAGTATATATAAAGGGAGGAACATTTTCCAGAAAATTGTTTGATTGCTGGTTGCAAGAGCATAAAGGATAAGAATACATTATGGACTCAACGTGGCTGCAAGCCTAACAAAAACGAAAATGTTATGCATGAGGAATTTTTAAGCGGCATAAAAACTTTTTTATAAATAATTAAAACATACAATTTAGGCATAAAACTCCTACGTAAAGGAAACAACATGTAATAGTAACAAATTAATGATATTTTAAAGCTTTAAGTTGAGTAAATATATATATATGATTTGTTCCTGGAACTCTTTAAATGAAAATCGAAATACTTTACACAGTGAATTATTTATTTTACTGAAACAGGGCCTATCGAGTTTCCTGATAATTAAATAGGAAATCGCAGCCGTTCACAGTTTTATAACCATTTTCAACCCCAAACAAAGCCTTAAATTAGGTCAGATTTTACGAAGAATAATTTGCCGTGATTCCTGGGAATTTCACCCCCTGTGAAACCCTCGATTTAAAACTGCGATGATTACATGAAATTAACGCGTTCGCCAACGGATCTCGTAAAGTGACGGGAGTGGCGGACTCGTAAAAGAGGAGCGTTAAAAGCGAAAGCTCATCAACTTACTTGGAATTAATCAGCGACAGTGGACGCAGCAGCAGCGCAGCTGAATGCATTTTTCATGGGTTCGCTTATACTCGTAAAGGACTCTATCTCTAGTCCGCGGCGCTGTGACGCTATCTGGATCGTGGGGGTCCTGGACCTGTGTGGCTCCTTTGAGAGCGGGCACATCGTTAACGGCTTAATTGCTCGCCCATTTACACACTGTTGACGTCATGGAGGGGACGGGGACGAAGGGGACGGGGACGGGCACCACCAGAGATCCCAGCTTCCTGCTGGGCCTCAGTTTTTTTTCCTCACAGCTCCTGCTGTGTGTTTTCCACGCTATTTTGCGCCTTTGTGTTTGCGCTTTTATGTTGCAGCTAATCCGGCGTACGATAGAATTCTAGGCCCCTTCAACTTTGGCTTACGGCCGGAGCATGCGTGCTTTCATTTATGCATATAAATCCGGAACGAAACGGAATGGCAGCTGCTTTTTTGCTTATCGCCTAAGCACTTGATCCGCTGAGAGGCATAAAGACATTACATGACAAAGCGATTTTCCGCGACGCCGCTCTGCGCGTGTGTGTGTGTGTGCTTTTCCCAGGAAAACTGCTCGCGTGATTCGTTATTTCGTTATTTCCATTCAATTACAATGCAGTCGCACTCACAGTCAATTTAATTAAAGATTTATTTTTCTACCGGCCTTCGGCTTCACTGGTCTTTTGTTTGCTGGGAACTTTAAGTGGATTTAATTGCTTTAGGAGATGCTTAAGACTGCCTTTGTTATCTTTCAATCAACTTTAGCACTTAAGATATTTCGATATGAATATTGATATTTGGGAAATATATTTTTTAAGGTCTAGTAGTTAAGGAAAATCAGACTAACATTGATATGTATCGTTAAAGTAATAATTTTAATTAAATTTTTTTATTCCATTAATCGCTGTGGGCCTGCCTCTTTTTGTAGTCCTTATTCATGAGGCTTTAAGTTCTGAATTGTTTGTTCACCTGAAACAATAGAGAGAGAGAGAGAGAAAAAATGGAAAACCAATTATTGAATATGTAGTTTTTTAATAAACACAATTATTTGCGGTTAACTATGTTAATTCCCCACAACTGACAGCCCAATTAGGCACATGCAAGGCCACTCGACCCCACCTGAAGGACACTCAATTGGGCCGCCCTTATCTGGATGGCCCCACTGGGCAGGGGAGTGGGGGTGGCCACAGGAAAAATATAAAAAAATCCAGGATTAAAGCCTCAGTCGGGCGGAGAAAGCAACACTCAAGCTTTTTACACGTCGGGTTGTAATTACATCGCAGCACAGATTTTTCTTTGCGCCACAGGCAGGCTGGCACACACACAAACACACACATGTGGCATATAATTAGAGCATAATTACAGCCCGACTAATACTCGAGTATCAGGCAAAAAGCAGGAGAAAAGAAAAATTAGCAGCTAGCTGAGGGAGAGAGCTCCAGCACCGGCACCGGCACCGGCTCCGGCTCCAGTCGGTCATCTATTAAGTATAATCAACGCCACGGCAAGCGGAAATAGACAGATTTCCGGCTATTAAACGCCCAACAGAGCGGCAAAGACTCTCACGGTCGGCTTTCAGCCTGTCGGCACTGCCAGAAAATCCCTTAATCCTTTTCATCAGGATTTTTTAATTAAATTCCTCTGCGAAAGAGCACACAGAAATCTGAAAGATATTCACAGCGTTTTGTATGCGAACAATTCTAGGAAGGCTATCATCCGCTTTTATAAAAGCTTATTGTTTTTGCATGTACAAAAATCAAATTTCACAACTTCTGAGATTGGTTACACTTGGCAAAACTAATGGAAAGTTACTCGAAAAGTAATAAAATATTTAAGTAATAATTTCAAAATCTATAATATTAAAAAATTAATATTGAAGGCAAAAATCCAAACCTAGAAAAACTCCTAATAAAATATTGGCACAATTGGTAATATGCTAGTAACTTTTTCTAGTGTTCTACCAATTCCCTTTTATACATTTTTCACCTTTTCTTTGGTGTATATTCTTGGAGAATCCTGGCGAAATATCTGTGGCACAAATTGAAAAAAAAAGAAATGTTAATTAGCTGTAATTTGCCTGCAACTGGGGAGCCTTCTCAGCTGGAAACGGGGGCTCCTCCACTGGACTCCACTGCGTGGGCGCCTCTTGACATTGACACACACTCTGTGCCACACACACACACACACACACACAGACTCACAAGTACACCTACCGCACACACAGCAGGTGTTGCTTTAATGATGTAATACCCCCCTTCGGGGTGGCATAAACCGGTGAGCTCATTTATTAACATAAACAGTTCATTTGTATTAAACTGACAGTCGCAACATGAAAACATGGCTGCCAGTTAGTTGATAGTTGGCCAAAAAGGGGGGCTGCCAGTCGATGGAGAATATAATACAGAGAAAGAGAGGAGGAGGGATTGGTTACATGAATGCAAAACATAAACTTCGATTAGCGGCAGCAAATAGCTAATGGCGACCATCAAATGCGAAAGGGCCGTGCCATTCGCAGGCGAAAGTGCTCTTTTGTTTGGGGACTCGCTATCAGGTTTCTTGTTAGCCAAACAATTCACACAATTCTCGTTGCTCCAACGAGGATCCATTGTTCCACTCGCGGCAATTTCGGTTTCGTTTTCGTTTTCCCTTACATTCATTTGCTAAATATTTCGCTTTTTGTATTCTTGTATTCATTTGCGGCTGAGCACGCGATATGGCAATTGATAAAACACCGGGTATTCGATATTTGCCGTCACTGCGAGGCGGCGTCACCGAGGCGGCAGGCAGCTGGCAGCCAGTCATCGTTAAAGACATTCCATATAAACTGGAATCGAAATTTGCCTTGTTTCATATTTTATTGTTATTATGTGCATGTCTCTGTGCTCGCCCGCCTCTCTCGTATTTGAACAAAATCATTAATATTGTCATGTTATTTGCCTTTCGTTAATTTTGAGCAAGCAGAACTTGATTTATAGCAATTTCGGTGAGGGTAGTACCAAAGGTAATGACCTACATTCAGGCTGAAAGTAATCCAAAAGGTGGAGGTTAATCCTGGGAACCAGAAGAAATTCTGCTTTGAATTAATTGTAAACATTATTGTTTTCTTCTGAAGCCCATATGGACTTCCTGTTAATAATTAAATTTAAATCACAAAACTAGAGGTAGTTATCTTGGCTCTGTTATCCTGATTTGTCCAGGCAAGGTAATTACATTTTCATAGCCCAATAGCTCGTTGCTGCAATCTAAAATCTTTGTTTATATCTCCGCCCTGATTACTTGCCCCCGAGCCAACTGTCGGCCGAAAAGATCAATAACATTATCTATATAGGAGCGCATGTATAGGGCCTGTACATATGCCGGCGTGTTTAGGAATATGATGCATGACCCTTGTATAAATCATGCGGCTGGCGCTGCGTCCTAATGGAGTTTGGCCTTTAGTTTTTGCGATATTTTGTGACCCACAAAAAAAAACCAGAGTATCAGGAGGAGCATCGCCAAATGGCCCGCGGCTCGATTTCGACATGGTTCCATTGTTATTGAACACACAGGACGAGGACGAGCACGAGGAGATCCAGAGGCCAGGTCAGGTAACGACTACCTGCAACTGCATTTCGATTCCGAAACATGACAGTTGCCAGGTAATTTATTGTGGTAGTACGTCAGCGGCGTGCGGAGTTTCTGACTTTCTGTGGCAACTAAAAACCAATATAGCCTGGTCCACGGATATCACTTACATGGCCAGCGGCTGCACGTTCCCGGGGATATCTCATATATAGGATGCAATCTGCAAGCCGAGAGCCGAGATACCAGCACCGAGCTGCGTCTGTGTGTGTGCATATAGATAATGGCGCCACTAAACCGACATTTTTGGCTGCCAGCTCAACGAACCGCGACGCGAACACGGAATACGGATACGGAATACACGGTAGCGGGTTACGGGTTACGGGTTACGGATTACGGGCAACGGGTTACTGGTTACGACAACGGGATACGGATTTCGAGGCCCGAAACGAGATGGATGCCGCCGCACAGAGGAGGTGTCAGTGTTTTTGCTGGTGGCACGTTGTGAATTTGCAACTAACCGTTGGGCTTGCGGCTCTCGCACCAAACTCAATACGCGACGGGGTCAAGAGAGGTGGTGGTCCGGCGGAAGTTAGCGGTTGCACTAGTCCCCTGGGTCATAATGCCACACTCTCACACATAAACACACAGCACCATTATCTTCTCACTAACACTTTTCCAGGGGGTTTTCCCTTTTTCGCAAAGCTGCAAATGGATTTCGTGATTGGCCTGTGGCGATATATTTCAAGCTGAACCTCAAAGGATCGCACGATGTATTGTTATCCTGGCTGAGTTATCCTCGCGATGGGATGGTAGTAAGCGCGCGTTGCGTGTTCAGTGCTCGACTGCGGCAAACTGACAGGCGAGGAAAGCGCGCCGCTTTTCCATTTTCCGTTCGCCTAGGTCGTGTCCGTGAGCCGAAGCCCCAAAGAGCCGAGCTCTGCTCCGGATAAGCTTGGGGCCCAAAGAGCGGGGCAACTTAAGAGAGACAGAGAGTAACTGAGCTCTCTTTGCTTTTGGCCAAAAAACTTAAAGTCAATGTTGGCTTGGCGATTAAGGCCTTTGGGAATGGCCCTATTCCGGCTTGGGTCTGCGCTTCGAATTCAATTTGGACACACACTCTCACGAAGGCTGCTGCAATTTCGGCCGAAAAAAATACCCGAGAAATACCCAAAAAAAATCCCCCAAACACCTCTTGCTGAAAAGTTTCGCCCACACAAACACCTCAGCCGAGCTCCGGCACATGCAAACTACGGACAAACAATTGGGTCAATTGGTCATGGCTGTCAAGGTCTTAAACTTTCGTATTTATGGCATGCCATGCATTGTAATTTTTACTTTAATTTGTTAACTCGAAAAAAAATAACTGAAGCGAGTGGCAGCGAATGGAGGACATTCCCTCTCCCCGGTATCCCAATCCATGGCCTGGCCTGCACTTGATGGCATCTCGATGGCCCCGGGGGAGGAGAGCTACCAAGTGGCTGGCTGCGTGCGTTGCATGTGCAGCAATTTCCGCCGTAGTCGCGTGCTTCCGTTCCAGCCAGCTCGGCCGGACAGTGCCGGAATGCGGTATATGGGCTGCCGGAGGGGGAAATGGGAATGGGAATGGGAATGGCGTCCGGACGGCACTTAAGTATCTGTTGCCGACAAAGTGACACCCTCCAGATAATATCCGCAACTTGCGGTCGCCATTTGTGGCACACGCAGACATGCACGCGCCTCCCCTGAATAATGGTATTGATAATAACCACTTGCAGTACGAATAGCTTAGGGGATAGCTAAAGTCCTTCAGTATTCCTTTGGAAATTGACGCATATTTTGTATTTAAAAAATTTGTTTAACCTTTTAAAGGTTTTAGCAAAGTAAAAATAGAAAAAAATACTTAAATATAATTTACTGCATTTATGAGTTCTATAAAGACAGTACAAATCCCATGTAAAAGCTTAGGAAATGATTAAAATTTATACTTATCCTTAAAACTCTTTCAAATATGAAAGTCTTTCAATTAATTAACGCAAGTGAAACGTTTTAAGTCAAAGATAATGTAGTTTACCTATGGGAAATATTATTTAAATATATTTCTTGGTATTATATGGCCAAAAAAGGCTTTCTGGCTTTAATCCCATCTTACATGAGCCCTGTGCATATTTCTATATTGTTTTTTCGGCTTTCCCGCCACAGCTTAGCAGTGAAGAATCACAATCCCCTGACATATATCAAAGTGAATCATAAATTCTGCTTACATATATCCCTGCCTGTCGAATCAATAATTATGTGGGATGTGTCTCTCACATTTAGGTCGTGTTTTTATGGCAAACTCCTGGGTGCTAAATGTTATTTATTAGTAAACTTTTGCGGCTTGTGCAACTTTTTCGTTGGCTACAAATTTCTGTCTGTCAATAAAGCGGCTAACAACGCGCTGGGTTCTTCATCTTTACGTTGTTGATGTGGATGTTGATGTTGATGTTGATGGGGATGTGGGATGTGGGATGTGGGATGTAGGAGGGATGTGGCATGTGGATGTGCTGCTGGTGTTGTTGCTCCTTCATTGGTTGCCGGTGAACATAAATGGCCGACAGTAAATTAATTTACGTACATCACAAGTGCGCTTAATGGTGTGTATGGGGCGTGGTCGACGTCTCTTTTTTTTTCCTGCGATCCCCATTCCCCCTGGCTCTCTCTTTTTTTCGTAGTCCCGTATATCCATTGGGAGTCCAGAGTGTCCAGTCTTTTTGGCATGGCAAATGCGTGTTTGGCCAGAGAGTCCCGCGGGTTGGAGGCGGCACTCGGACTCGGTCTCCACTCTGCCCTCGCATGTTAGCCAGCCATTTTTCCCGCCCGCGGGCAGACCCGTTTCTGCATCGCTGACATTTTAATTGCATTCGGACAAGGCAGCCAGTGCAGCTGCAACTCTGACTGCCACTGGGAGCTGGGATGGGCCTGGAGCTGGCACAGGGAAGCGTGCCAGAACGAAGAGTTGGATCAAAGCACTCACAAAAATTGTCACTTTTAACAGGAGATTCATAGATCAACATTTTAATAAAATATTCATACAACACACACTGGTATTTTCATTCCAGAAACTATACGGTTTCGAACCTAAAGGTTTTTGATGATGTAAAAATGTATAAATTTACATTTTACAATCACATTCTATACATTTATTTTTCTTATTTCTTAGACATATCATTAAAAGTTTACAACATTTTTTAATGTGTAAAAACGGACACAGTTGTCGATGTCGGTGGTTCCCAGTGATGCTGGGGCACTGACTTTTTGATTTGCTTAATCCCAGATCGTTCTACGAGGGGCGACTTATGCTGCTGGTGGTGCTGGTGCTGGGCGAAGGTGAGGTCCAAAAGCGGCAGCTGCTGGGCAGAAAAAGAAATCCTTTTAAATATTTCAATAGACAGAAGGAGCGGCGCCCAATGGCAGCTCCATTTGGCCCGGCAATGACCATTAGGCGTACAATTTCCCTTTTGACGTTGCGCTTTTGCCTCATATCTTTTGTCTGCAGCTAGCCTAAGCAGCCTGCCCCAAACCGCCCTCTTCCTTTTTATCTCCCAGATACGCCAGACAATGTAGCTAAATGTTTAATGAGCGCAAGTGCAGCGAGCCGGAGCAGGAATATAGATATATATATATATAGAGAGAGAGATAGAGAGAGGAAGGAAGCGGCTGCCGGCTAGGAAATGAGAGCAGCCGAATCGAAAGACAACATTTGGCCATATAAATAAATAAAATCCGGCTAAGACTACCAGAACGAATTGAAAAAGAACGGGGCCAAGTGTCTGCCCCATCCAGCCGGCAAGATACATATGTATGTATGTATGTGCCAGCCAAGTTCCTATGCATTTATGGTTCACTGAACTCCTTTGCCAGAGGCTTCTCACATTAAACAAAACAAAAAATTTCACACGAACTCAAGGTGTGTTCTGGGTAAGAAGTTCATATGGGAAATAACTAACAATTGGGGAATTGGTTAAAGCTTTGGATTTAATTTGCTGCAGGTTGTATAGGTAATAATTGGGATATTTTAAAATGTAAAATGTAGTTTATAGTCTTATAATTATTATTATGAATATATTTCAACCTATCCCTGAGTTATATTTGAATTTAGTTAGCCTTAGTTAGGGCTTTTATCCATTCTTGGTATATTATAAAGCTGAATCTAATAATGAAAAACTACCAAAACCCCAAACCCGATGCTTACAGTATTAGAAGCCAGCTTCTAGCTTTAGCTCTTGCCGGACTTAAAAGTTCATTGAACTCGGCCGGGGAAGTCTAGGGATTATATGGTACACGGAACACACACCAGAAGTTGTAGCTCGACTGCTGCTGCTGTTGTTGTTGTTCTCATATGGAATTGTGTCACGTACTTTATTTCGTCAGATGTGTGGGGATCGGTGGCCATTTGGTGGACACCCCCAAACAAGTATCCAGAGGGGGGAGGAAACTGTCCGTCTAACTTAGGGAGCTGTGACGCTGCCGCCGAAACTTTGGTGAGCAGCGCACAGTCAAAGTTTCTAATTTAATTGTAAACTCAAAATGTGCAAGGCAGAAAATAAATCCCACGTATATGTAATGTGATTTCCCACCTGCGCCAGAGCTTGACCTATGACAAGTTGAACCCTTCGTGTGCCAAGCAGCGCCTTTGGGGTATTTTTAGGACGTTAACGTTAACGATTTTAAATGAAATTAAGCTGAGCCAGTGAACCACGAAAATGGGATACGACTGGACTGGCTCGTTTGGCACATTAGTTACTATTTTTACCGTTGAGCGGTCTTGCACTTAAAAGCGGAATTTAATTATGTCCCAAACGAAGGGCAGGGAATGGCATGCCACGGACTTGGCCCTTCAGCGTGTGCTGTAATAACCCCATACTTGGCCCCATTTCAAGTCACCTTCTGAAGAGAACCATGTGCAGTTCCGTTTGATCCCATTGTTTAGTCCTGCCAAAAGGGAAAGTTTTGTAAGGGACTCATCTCATCTCGACTTGGCTTGGCTTGGCTAGGGCCCGGCGAATGCAACTTTGATTCCGACCACTCCGAAATTAGTTGACAATGCAGGGGCCTGCTGTTGGCAGCTAAAACAGAGGCTCAAACAAGCCGTGCCGGTCCCCAAAGCCAGCCAAATGAAATTGGAATGTTTGCCTTTGGCCTGCGTTTGTCGCTGCTCCGACTCCTGGTCCTTCTGCTCCCCCTCTCTCTCTCCTCTCAGACACAATTCCTGGATGCGGACAAGGACCACCAACCTAGCTCTACCGTTTGCAATATCAGTTGTCAACGGCCCACAGTGGGGCCAGCTGTCAGGAGATGGGCATGAAAAGTGGAAAATATTATCGCGGAGCCACAAAATTGGACTCTGAGGATAGGAAAGCCATAAACAAACAAGTCGCGGTAATAACAAATAATCTCACTTTGACAATAAGTCTCTAAAGGCTGTGAAATTTTCACTAGAAAAGAGGAAAACACTATCAGACTTTGCAAAGAAATTGCCACAAGAATCACTAGTGGTTTAATGTGTCGAAAAGGAATATTGTAAAATTAAAACAAATTTACATTGAATTTGGTACTTTGAACATTACTTTAGACTGTTTTTTGTGGGATTTCAAAGCCCAGCATTAATCGTAACCATTAACCTTTAAAACCTATCCTACTTTAGTAAGAAAACTATGTGGTGAAGTAAGTAAGTAATTTCATCGACCCACTGTGAAACCTGTTGTCTCCCGTGACTATCCCTGCACTCCGCTCCTGCTTAGCCATGGTCCTTTGGCGTTTCAATTGACATTTTAATTGCTACTCGCCGGAGTTGCGTTGCGTGGCCGTCGTCGGCGTCGGCGCCCGGCCACGGCGCTCCTTGCTGACACACTCCAGGCCCCTGGAACGGTTCCAGCTCCGGCTCGACCTCCGTCAGCAGCAGAGGCACTTCAATTTCCGGGGCCAAAGGGATCCCTCAGTGCATAATTTAATGTGGCTTAATGCTGGTTTATCTGCGCCAATTATTTGCCATCAACAGCCAGCCGTTGGTGGGGTCATTGACTGGTCTAATTGGAAACGACAAAAGGGTAATTGCCGCCGTGGAACCGACACTGGGGACACAGAGGTTCCATCATGGACCCCTCGACTAGTGACAAGTTCAAGTCGGCCGGCAAAAGACAATGCCAGATCGTTGCGTTGCATAATTGCCTCGATTATGCACGACAATGGCCGGGAAATTGGATACAGTCGAGTCGAGGGAGTCGAGCCATTTGCCCTCCATCAACTTGAGAAGCTTTAAAAGTCGCCCGAGAGGTGCTGGGCGAAGCCCCAGCTGTGCTCTTAGCCATCTTATTCTCCCAGCTTATCCGCATCTTAGGCGTGCTAGGCATTCCACGCGGCGTATGCGCAATGTCAGCAGAACACATCAATAACGAATTAAACACCTGCCAGTTAGAGTCCCATTTAATCAATTGCCAGTTTAAACTTTAAGATAAAAGTGAAACGAGCTGCTGCCACGACAGCTGCTGGAATTGGCTTCCCGCTGCGTTGAAGCCGGTGGGTAACCTGATCTTCTCAAGGGGCGGGGCACTTTGCCGGAACCGAAATTGGGAAATCAGTGCTCCCAATACTTACACTCGAAGCGTTTCCATTTCCTTTAAACTTTGGTTTGATTGATTTTTCAATAACTTACAACAATTTAAAGGAGTTCTTTAAAAAAGAGCAATTTTAAATAATCTTTTAAAAGAGTTATTCAAGAAATGAACCTATGTTTTAAAAGACTTGATGTTCATTTTAACCAAAATATATAAAGAAGTCGAAACATGAATAGATAAATACCAAAACAAGCCCATAATGTTCTAAAAAGATAAATTAAATTACTATAACAAGGCAAATAACTATTTAATGTTTTTTACTTGTATCTTCTTTTTATAAAACGTGTTGAAAATATTATAAATATTTTTTCTAACATTATTCCCCTACAAATACGTATCTGTAGATTTTTTTCATGGACTAAACTTTGCTTTATATAATAGAAACTACACACTTGTTACTCTACATAGCAGCCTACTTAATCATAACAATATCACAACAAATTCATAAGTATATTTGTACTTTAAAAGTTTGGAAAATAGCTCCTTAATAATCCTTGAACTATCCTTTAATAGGTAAACTATACCTTAATCGTAGCATACTTCTTCACACATTTTTTGCTGAGTGCATTTGGGGAGAGAGAGCTGCCCTGATTTTATGCTTTTGCTATTTAAATAGTCCTCTCGCTGTGCTCTTCCCTCCCTTTTTGACTTTGAGGGGGATGCCAGAAATACGGGAATGCAGGAATGCAGGAATCCGGGAATCCAGGTTGCCCGGACTCTAACGGAATATGAAATTTGCCAGTTTGGTTGGCAGTCAGAGTTTCCTGTTTGTGGCGCTGCCGTAGCTGCGATTTCGAGTAAGTGAAATGCGCGTAAAAACTTTAATTAAAATGGAAACCTTACAATTGCATTGTGGCCGTGGGGACGGACAGACAGACGGACAGACAGACAGAGTGTCGTCGTCTGCCGCCTGCCTACTGCCAACAGTCGTAGTCGCCAGTCGCCAGTCGCCAGTCGCCATTCGACATTTTAATTAAATTAAAAAATTCGCAGCTCCCAGCCGGTGTTGGCAGTCTCAAGATCCGCAGACGGCTAATGGCCAGGTTAAAGCCTGTCGAACATTTCAACTGAGCCAGCGGCAGCGGCGGCAGTGGCGGTGGCGGCCTTAATTAAATCAGAGCCAGTGATTTCAAAAGGAAATCAAATACACACACCGCCAGCTGAAACTGTCGCCGCAATCGAAGACGGCCAAGACAGTAATGAAAATCAATAATTCAGGCTAACAATGGGCCATAGTGGGAGCGGGCTTTAAAAGCCACAATAAGTAAGCCGGACCAGGCCATAAATAAAGCAAAGTATGAGGCAATAAGGCAATGGGCCAGCGAGAGGGCCATCCTATGTTACTTAAGCCGTGCAGCTGTCGGCCTTTATTCTTTGTTGTTTGTTGTGGTTTGTTGTTGTTGCTGTGGCTGCTGCTGTTGCTGTTGCTACTGCTGCTGCTGCTGCTGCTGCTACTGTTGTTCTGGTCACTGTTCCTTTGTTGCTGCCGCTGATACACTAAACAAAAAGTAGGAAATTAAACATAGGTTGGCGCTTTTGACTTTATTCATTTGAAATTGAACAATGGATTGTTCCGGGATCTCTTTTAGGTTTTAAAAGGATATAATTTGTATAAGAGATGAGTTCTTTTCACTGTTTTATCACTAGAAATATTTTTGGTTTTTAAATAAATGCAAAACATTAACAATTTACAAAAATCCTTCTTAAAGAAAACTACTTTAAGGATACTTTTTTAAGTTAGCAATATATAAGTTTCCCAGTTTAGTTCTTTGTTTATTTGTATAACCTTTCTAGGCAATTAAATTCTCTTAGTGCACGGCGGCAATAAGAGTGAAATGGGCCAGAAAGTTGGCCCGGCCAAGAACCGGGCTGCAATCGATGGCGTGTCTATGACAGACAAGGAGCGGTTCAAAGGCGCTATATAGCCGGCATTATAATTGGTAGCCCCACAGAAGGGCCAGAGCCACGTGGAGGCAACGCTTCACTCCGCATTAAAGCCATTCAAGTACAAACAATTTAACTTTGTTTCCCTCGAATAAACAAGAACAGATAAAGTTGAGTCCCGTTGTCGGGGGCCTGCAAGTGAAGCTGTTGTGGTTCGTCTGGTGTATTAAATAATTGAGCATATGAAAATGTAGCTGAGTGAATTCCTTGGTGCATTAGCTCGTCACACACACCCACTCAGGAATACTATGTAGTGTAGTGTAGTGTAGTGCAGTGCCTGGAAGCCGGCATATTCTGCGAAAAGTTTTCAGCAGGTTGTAAAGCACATTACATCTTGGGATAAGCAAAACAAATCTGCCCCTAGAAGCGAAACCCAACATGAGCAGTGCATTAAAATGGCTCAGAACCCAAAAATAGCAGTAGCAGCAGAAACCGTGTTCCTGTTCCGAGTCCTGAGAGTGTAAATAATTTCCTCCTTTACCCCAGTTTTCCCCCGTACAGCCTGACACATTGTTTCACACCTTGTGGCCCACACAGAGAGGAGGGAAAATGGGAAAAATGCCCAAAAAAGAGGACGGCAGCGATGAAATGAAGTGCGGCTCGAATGACATGCAAACTTTTAACTCCCGTCCCTCTCCTCTCTCCCGCCGCAGGACATGCACACAGCCCTTTTGTTGCCTCCTGCATTTGTCGAGTTACCAATAAAGTGTCTTTGAATGGAGTAAATTGACTCTGGCATGACAAACAGTTCCGAGTTCCCAGAATACCGGCCGCCGTGCCGCCATGCCGCCGCGGTTTTGTTCAGCCATGAAATCGTTTGGCCGCTGCATGACTTGTACTATATACATACATATATTGCTTCGAACAATAAAGAAAATAATGCTACTGGTTTGTGTCCCTGTGTTCCTGTGGGCCTTTCTTTCGAGTCAGTTACTTTTAGGGCCAATTTATGAGCGCACATTAAGTCGAGTCCGTGTGAAGAAAAACAGAAGGTAGTTTGTTATATCATTTGTGCTATAAGTCGACAAAAATAGACCATTCATTTTTGTGTTCGAACACTAGGAAGCAGTTAATTGTTTAAGTTGGGAAACACAATGGTATTTTATGGGCCTTGGCTTGAGTGACATCTGATTTCCACATTGTTAGGGTTGTAATATATTATTTGTATCCTAATTGAATCCTTTCCTAGTTTTAAATCATA
>JAEIIH010004234.1:0-10421 GCA_018904745.1 Drosophila orosa
CACAAATATTATAAAAAATACTTAATCATGCTTAAAGTGGAACATGATTAAAATAAATATAATTTGTTGGCATTTTTAATTTCTGTGTAAATATGAAAATTGTACAAGTTTTTAAGTTTGGACTTAAAATAAATATCTTCAATATCTTTTCACTAAGAAAGAATCATTTTGTATGGAATATTGTTAAAATAACATGTTTTTTTAATGAATATTTTGGAATCACAGGTTAACCCTATATTTGCATATGCTTGGAATTATATGAAATACTATGTATATATTTAATTCGATTTTAGGGCAAGAAAATTAACTGAATTTTAAGGTAAATACCCATAATAGGGTCCAGAGGTTCTTGTTCACAGCTTTCTAGGCAACATCTGTAAAATCGTTTATCAAATTAGCAGGTCATGTATCTTAGCTTCGAATTTGCACATTTAATTACACTTGAGACTGGCTTTACAAAATCAAACCGCATTCAAATTGCATTATTCAATCAGCCAGCTCCTTGCTCCCCCGATGGGTGAAATGGGTTGATGCCGGTGCCTGTGCGACCGATTCGCAAAAATAATGTCAATTGTCATTGCAATTAAGGCCACTGTGTTGCAGAATTTTGATTAACAATGCTGAATAATTATTCAAATTATTAAAAGGGTTTTGTACATATTGATATTGCTATAAAAGGTAACAAAAAATGCTGTTTATTAATTTATATTTTATTTTCATTTTAATGCCTCTGAAGGGTTTCCAAATCATCACTAAGTGGAAGTAAACGTTTTTTTTATCAATATGATTTTTAACCATAGTCCAACAAATAAATAAACTTAAAACAATTGAAGTTCTGGCTTTCAATTAATTAGCATCTATTCGCATGGAACAGGACTCCGGACCGTGGACGCTGGGCAGGAGCCAACGTGCCTGGACAAACTTCCGCCTTTCATCATGCGGCCGTTAAATAAACGCAGGCTGTGGTCAGTGGAGGGCACGGAGGAGCACGTGGCAGCGGTGGGTCAGGATGTAGTTGTGGTGTGCAGTTTTTGTTTTCGGACCATTTGACGGGCAACGGGTACACAAGCCCTCACACACGAGCAGCAGGGACTGTGTGTAGGACACATAGCGCAAGACAAAATCGGACGAAAACTAAAATACGTGCAGAGTTTACAAAAAACATTTGGTTTTGCCCGGGTGATGCCGCATTCTGCTCCTCTTCTCCATCCCAGCTGATGCTTAATTATTTTTTCGCTTTTTTACACAGTCGTTAGCATTCAAATAATAATATTAAGAAAAATAAGTACATTGCTTAAAGGACTAATGGGATTTGGTCGAAACAAATTTAAGAAATTATTGGATCTTAAAATATTGAAACAGAAAGAAATACATAACAAAAAAATCTACTATAAATAGAAATAAAAATTTTACTTTGAACAAGGTTTTTTAAACGGTGTTGTTTTTGAAAAATCCCACAAATAAAAAAATATACCTTGACAAAATCTGTTCTACACAAAAGTTGTACCCATGCACTGGCGACTCCAGGTGGCGTAATCGTGCAGACATTGTAGTTGCCAGACATTATCCGTTTTTCACTCCTATGTATTACAGTTGTCATCAATGTTTTTAACCTTTTTATACAAGTTTTTATAAAAGTTTAAAAAAAATACTGCGCGATTAAAATATTGTTTTATAAAAATATCGATATGTTTATATTTTGATATATTTGTTCATCTCTAGTATAATTGCAACACGTGCGGTCAATCGTAAACAAAGCATCATGGTGGAACTTGAGGGCTACACAGGTAAACCAGCCTTTAACGTCCTGTCCGTAACGATTACTAACCGAATGTCGCTTTCAGTGGTTCCCCTGCGCACGTCGCCCGATGCTAAACACTGCCACAGCGTCTACATGCGGGAGCACTTCATCCGGCTGATGGACCCCAACAAACCCAAAGGTCGCACGCTATTCCTGCTCAATGTGCCGCCCTACGTGACAGAGGAGAGCCTGAAGACGGTCTATAGCCAGTCGGGAGCCATTGAGGTCGTGGAGTTCGCCGCCAAGCCTGGAAAAGACGAGACCCTCAAGTGGTACGAAGGGACCAACGAACCCATCTCTGCCACACGTCCGCCCTTCCGTTTCAAGGTGGCCTATGTGGTCTTCCAGAAGAGCAGCAGCATTGCCAAGGCGCTGGCCTTGAAGAGCATCGACCTGTTCAACAGCAGCGGCGAGTGCATCATCAAGACCGGCATGGAGCTGTGGCACGAGGAGTACGAGAGCAATTACCTTCTGCACCCGCAGAAGACGAAGACGCTCATCCGCAAGTACATGGCCGGCTACGACAAAAGGGAACGAGCTGAGGCAGAGGCGGCCACGACGAGCGAGGCCGATGCCGACGGATGGGTCACAGTGGGCAAAGAGGGCCGCAATGCCGGCTTCGAGCAAAAGGAGTCGGTGGTCGGTCGACTGGAAAATAGGATGGCCAAAGACAAGAAGACCAAGGAACTGACCAACTTCTACACTTTCCAAATACGGGAGAGCAAGATGCAAAACATCGTCGAGATGCGCAAGAAGTTCGAGGAGGACAAGCGGAAAATCGAGCTGCTTAAGCAATCGCGTCGCTTTAAACCATTTTAGCTTTAAGAGATTTAAATAAAACTTCCCTTCATGTTACCCAAAGAGCGAGTATAAAAATCAGCTGACTCGACCTCAGACATATCCCCATAAATTTGCAGTACGCCATTGACACTTTACTGCGTCCAAATCCTGGCCTGAACACGCCGTAGCCATAACTTATACTCGAATGCGGTCAGAGGCGGCCATAAAAGCTTATAAAAAGCGAACAACAGGAACATGGGCAGAGAAGAAACGAAACGCTTATTGTGTGATAATCGCTTATGGTTTATGTTAATTTAAGAAATGATAAAAATATTTCGCTTATCAATTTCGAATCATAATAATCGACGCTATGCCGTCGTCGCGACTCTCGGTCGTACTGCGAAACTCGCCAGGTCCCCTCACACAGCACGCGATATTTCATCCCTGATCCGAGGTATGCATGTCGCGGGCTCAGCACAGGGCTGGATCGGCGGCTTTACGGGGGAGGTACCCGATGAACTGCTTAAGTCTAGCTTTCGCTCATTCAATACTAATCGGTGACAGTCTTAAAGGTATCTTAGGATGCCTTAGTTTATATTTTATGTTTCAATTTAGAAGCTTTTACCATGGTTTTACAATGTACGATGATAGCTTTTTAGGAAAGACAGGAATGACTAGACATATTGGGCTGTTGATGCCCATGTAAATTTTAATAAGACTAAAAACTGCATACTTCGAGTCTGTAAATCCGCTCCTGCTTTGTGGGTAATGTGGCGCGCGTAAATTTTAGGATCTCCGTCTCCAGACCCCTGGTAACCCGAGAGTCTGTGGAGGCTTGGGGAGTGAAATACAAACGAGTTACGCGTCGGATAACGCATGCTGACGATCTTGGCCGGGCTTGGGCTCGCCTCGTCGCCGGTTGGTTGCCGTTGTTATTGGTGGCCTACTGTGGAGCCTAAAGACAGCCACACATTCATAATTTTCCGTCGATGCGTATCGTTTAAACGTTTTCAATTGATTAAAATGCGATAAATCATAATCGCCAACGTCGTCTTGAAAACTTGGGAACTTGTGAGGGTTCACAGGCCAGCCCAGAGCAGACCCTCTCCCGACTCTCGATACCTACCATGTCCGGGGTGATGGAACGATTTACGAGCCTTGAACATAATAAAGTGTTAACGGAACGAGTTATTAAGGTAATCTGAATGCGCATAAGTTAATAAAGGCTGAAGACGATTTGCATTGGCAGTGTGTGGCACCAGTCTGTGGTTCCAGCGTCTACGGTTGCATCTAGCCGGGGCTCCGGCTTCGGCCTCAGCTCAACGCTCGGAGCTCAGCTATGTAGTACCAACCAGCCGATCGACGGACACACAAGATGTCGAGAAATATAACTAAACCGACCACACGTACGTCTCCCATGCTGCACAGCAGGACACCGGACTCAGCCCAGTCCGCTCGGCGAGATTGCTCAACGATGGACGAGGAAAAAGGCAGGCATGGGTATGCCGTGTTTTGTGAGGAGAACAATCAATAAATTTAAACACGTGAACAGACGCGAACAGGAACGGAGCGATCGAACAGCCCACAACAACAAGAACGCCAACAACCGAGAGCGATAAGTGATCAATGCGCCGTGTCGACTGATTGGACAGAATCAATAGCCTGTGGGGCGGGGGCGGTGGC
Source organism: Drosophila orosa (assembly GCA_018904745.1). Classification (NCBI taxonomy): domain Eukaryota; kingdom Metazoa; phylum Arthropoda; class Insecta; order Diptera; family Drosophilidae; genus Drosophila; species Drosophila orosa. The sequence goes on from JAEIIH010004234.1 coordinate 4,265, forward strand.
GGTGGCGGGGACGCGGTCGGGGTCGGGTTAAGGGAAAGTGAGTGATTTTGGTTTATGTCAGAGAAATGAACCTCTCTAGTGGACAATCAAGCTTAGGATACCAAAAATGGTTTAGTGCGAAATATTTATAGTGTTAAAATCCATAAAGTAAGCTTTTATTCTAGTTTCAAGATTGGAGAATATCTAGCAATGTGGATGCCATTAAAGTTCAGCGAAATAAACTCTTTTGAACGACATACATACTTCTGAATGTACATATAATTAAAGTTTAATTTTTTTTGCTCCTCATAAATAAACTTTTATTCTTGAGTCCTCAACCAATTTTTTGGAGTGGAGTTTTAAACTGCCCCATGAATAAAATCGTTGTCCTGTTTAAAATAAATAAGGAAACTCTGATTTCTCTAGAGTTTTGAGGAGATAATCCAGCAGATGCTAATACATCCCTGTTTGACTTTCAATTAAATAAAGCTAATTACTCTGAACCATTTGGATCTTCGAAACCAAATATCGAAACTCTGAGTTCTATAAATGATTAATTTGCCAACATCCACAATTAGCAATGATCATGATAATCTGTCTTTCTTTTCGAACTTTTCAAATCTTGGTTTATGTCAAAGAATTTAAACTTTAGTGGACAAACAAGCTTGGGATACCAAAATAGGCGTAGTGCGAAATATTTATTAAGATTAGTATTCATTATTTTTGGAGGCTCGTGAAGTATACGTATTAAACTCCTTAAAAAGTTCATTCAATTAAATTATAATTAAATTCAAATAAAACTTCCGCAACCAATTCAGCACCTTAAAGTTTGGAAGTTCTAATAATTAAATATGAAATATGTTAAGAAACAAACCGTACGTACATAAGTGTCGTAAAATTTGATATTTTCGATTAGACTGTTAGTAACGAGATCCTACCTTCCTGCTGCGCATCCTGGACTTATTTATTTTTGGCACATCTCCCAATTAAATTTAAAAACACTATTCGAATTTCTTTTCAAATTCTTTTAACATTTCCGAAAACTATAAATGTCTACTGCAAACTTATTCTTAAAAATGGTTTTATGTCAATTTATAATTCATTAACAAACACAGTATGTGGAAAGCCAGACATACCAGATTAGTATATTTAAATTAAGTAACACTTAGTAACAATCTCCAAAATTGAACCAGTTTGCGGTATCGACATCGTCCGTTATGATGGGCTCCCTGCGAGCTGTAGAAGGTCCGTAGAGACTGTACCGCCTGGATCCAGCAATGACCTCTCGGTAGCGCCTTACCGGTGTTCGGGAGAGGTGCAGCTCCATGAGATCCCAGTCGTTGACATCCCGAAAAACCGAGCGAATCATGTGCATACGACCGAGGAGTTCCGTCTCTCGCAATCCCTCGTACCTACGCCCAGTGCGGGCCCGGAAGGTCTTGTACACTTCGCTCTGCTGCTTGGTCTCCGTCGCAGTCTGCAGCTCCTTGCGGTAAAGCGCTCGAATCCCGCGCCCCAGATGGCGTATGTGTTCAAAATTTTTAACATTTAGGGCCACCAGAGATACGGCATCCAAATTCAGCAGCTTGTGGCCATCAATATAGTTTTCCCGGAAAGTTTCCTATTCAGAAAAGAGCGCAAAAATTAATTATAGTTGCAGTTTTCCAAAGATTGATTACAGAGCCAGATTACAGTTCTTAATTTTTTTAAATTTAACTTAACCAGTTAAACTGGCCGGAAATACAATCTCAGTTGTGTTTTAAAGCACAGAAGTGTCTTGTTTAAACAAGTGTATCTTTTTCTTATTCATCTATCAATCCCAAAGCAGTAACTTGCTTGTTACTTAGAACATTTTATTCAGACCAACAAAGATTTGGTATTTCCAGCCAGTTCTGAATTAGATTTTTCATGAGTTTTGCGGAATACAACTTGTTTGGGGACTGTTTCACTGTGATCACACTTCTCACCTCATATTCAGGATACCCAAAATTGCGCAACCAGTCCGTCACATCGTTAATACTCCACTTGAAGACCTCTGTACGAGCTTGGGAATCCACGACTGCAGCGCAAAGGTTGAACAGCGAGTCCGGAGAGGCCTTAAAGGGAAGTGGCACATCCTCCTTGTCGTACTCCACGTCGGGAAACATGTAGCTCGGGTATCGGAAGCAAAACTCCTCTTCCTCCGGCGGCGGCTCGCAGATGTCCGGACTCTCCATTCCGTCTAGACTACGTAGCAGCGGAGACGGAATAGACGAGGACGATGAGAACGACTCCATGCCAGTGTGTAAGACGTACTGTTCCTTGGCTAACTTAAATTGAGTTGCCCCGCAACTTTCGCTTGCGATTTCTCCTTAATAAGGAGTGGTGTTCGTGTCTGTTTGATTGCGTTTTATTTACTTCCTTTTCTGCCTTGTCCTTTCACTAGTTAGCTATGCACAGGAACTTCCAAATAAATGTTATATTATGATGAATATTACTGATACATATTTGTCCTTAATAATTTTATTTTCTAAATTAAGGTTTTCCATTTATTAATTTTTGCCTCGTCCTGAAGACGTATCCTGATGTACTGTATTTCCCTATATTAGAAATCTTTAAACCTACATATGTATTACCTATCTTCGATTTTAGGGCATCAAAATTGTCACAAGCTTCAAGTGTGTGCATCCTGTTTTCACTTCCCTTACCTGAGGAGTGCATTTGCATATCGGATTTTTTTTCTGGGTCAATTTGTGGGCTTGCGGTACTGGGACGTTTGGGCACCGAATACTCCCTCGGGGGTGGCTGTTTTCTGCCAGAAAGTACATAAGCCAAAGGCGGTCACGACAGACTTCCTATTAATAACGCAATATAACACAGGTTTCACTTAAAAATGTTCATATTTTCCCTTTCCTACACGCGATATTCGTGGAATGCAAGGGTATATGTATAATGTTTTCGTTGATGGTAAGAAGTAAAAGAAGAGTGTTTAAATCCATAAAGTAAGTAAGCTTTTATGCTAGTTTCAAAATTGGAGAATATCTAGTAATGTGCAAGCAATTAAAGTTCATAGAAATAAACAATTTTAGGCGACACCTCATAATTAAACTTTATTTCGTCACCACTAATATATTCTTGAGTCTTTAACTTAATTAGTTAGAATGGAGTTTTGAATTGCCTTAAGAACGAAATTGTTGTCCTGTTGGATAAACACTAGTGGTCAAAATAGCGTGTTTTTATTAAACTTAAAGAAAATATTTTTTTTTTAAATTTATTTTTAGTTCTCGGGCTAACTCTAGATAATAAAAATATATAACAAACGAATTTTTCATTTCAAATTTGATTACTGCGATCGATTTTATCCAAAAAAAATAAAAATGGGTTGGTAAAAAAATAAGTATAGCAATTCTTTTAAGCCTAGCACTCGGAACGTATAAACCTATACTAGTATTCAGTATAAGCACCCTTATTTTTAATAACTTTCGTTTTTTTTCGCATCCTAGCAATAAGTTCGGGTAAAGTCTCTGCTTGAATCTCATACCAAGTTTTTCCAGCAAATCTCCACAAATCAACCGAATTTTAAAATGCATTGGTTCCAATTCGACGTTTTAAGTCTTCCCACAAGTTTTCGATTGGGTCTAAGTCCAAAAACTGACTTGGCTAACTGAAAACGGTTACCTTCAAGTCACTGAACCAGGCCATCCAGTAGATGCAAATATATTCTAGTTAGACTTTGAAAGAAAGCTTATTACTTAGCACCTTTTGCAGCCGTGGACCTCCAAACCCCTTCTTTTTAACAACCAATATGCATAGTAGGATAGTAAAAAACGTATTAAATTAAATTCAACGAGTGTTTAAAGAACAGGAAAGGCTTTAAGATAAAACATTTTTAGCGTTATTTATGTCGTACGTTCGGAGATATACATACATATAAAAATAATTAAATTGCCAACATCAACAATTAGCAATGATCATGATAATATGTATTTCTATTTGTAAGAAAGTTTCAAATAGAAACTCTGATTAGATCGGGGGTCTGCAAACACCTCCTCTACCCACTGTATTGACTGGCGCCCTAATAGAGTCAATGGAGATCGCTCAATTGTTCGCCCCGCATTCCTCCTGCCAGCAGAGAGATTCCGCATCGGCTATACGATCTCTTGCTTCTGGCTCCGCCCACTGGAATGGATCGCTCGCATTGGTCACCGGGCGCCGAGCCATGGCTTCTCCACATGTTGTGGGTACAAGGGAACCGGAATTCGCTGATCTGGCTGTGTGTGTGTGTGTGGGGAGTACGGGAACATATGGAAAAATCGGTAAACAAAACTTGGCACCGATTGAGGAAACAATTTTTGTGCCGAGCTAATGACACAGCGGCGTGTTTGTGTGTAAACACAAGCAAACTGTATTCCAATATTTCTATCCATGTGGGTTTACAGTGGATACAAGATTTTGAAAACTGTACAATTTGCATATATTTATCTTTATGGCGTTTTAAAAAAAATATACAAGTAATTTTTGATCCAATTAAAAATAAATTTAAGCATTATTTCGCTAAGGTTTCTTAAGAGTTGGATACAAATTAGAATAAAGACCAGGGACGGAACTGGAAATAAGCTTAAATATTAATTATATACTATTTTATGTTGACTTAAATTATTTATTTAATTTATTTCCGTCACCTGTTTACCCCTTTATGGTATGTAATTCGATTTCTTCTTAGATTTTATTGAATTTTAATGCTAATATCGTTGAATATAAAGGTGAGAGCTCAATTAAATTTGTATAGAATGTAAATACATATATAGCACAGCTCTTTCCCACTGTAGGATACTTGGTAGCATACAATCTCAGCGAGATTAACCTAAACGCCCGATCATTTCGTGTGGTGTGTGCCAAAGGCAATCGATCCCGGCCGGTTCCGATCAGTTCTGTGTGGGCTGTCTTGCAAAGCGGTTCATCGGATCGGTGCTTAGGGCCTCCCGAAAATTCCTCGGTGCTTTCTGACCAGTTCCAAGCGACGGCGTTTGGCTAAATACATAAATAAGTGACATGTTAAGTGTTAATTAATTTCTTGCTGTGATTTACTTCTTTGGTGATCGATGTGATCGGTGATCGAAGATCGATGCAAACTGACATGTAACTGTTAGCCACGAAATGTTACTACACGAGAGTGCCGCCAGCATGGAACAGAGTATGCCCGAGAACCTCAGCACTCAAATGTGCGAGGTGAAGGTACCGGCTCCTATCGCGAACTGTACTGTCTCCGAGAGGAGTGATCGCGGTCCCCCTGCCGAAGAGTTCGTCCCCAGACCCGACACTGGCCCAGCCAGCACGTCGCCCCCCGCCACCACTAGCACCACCAAAGTAAAGCTGAGCTTCAGCGTTGATCGCTTGCTGGGCTCCTCCGAGTCCAGCCCTTCGTCCTCCCCGGCGCCATGGGCCTGCTGCGATGGTAATGCCTTCTCCTGCTGCACATTTCCGCGCTGCTTCAGGCAAGCAAAAGCAGAAGTTCCTAAGCTCGGCCAGCTCATACATCCTGCAGCCGCGCCACCAAACACATCGCACCTCTACTCCTACGTTGGACTCGATAAACTATATCCTGGCATGTGTATGGATTACAAGTCGGTACTGAGACCAACACCCATTCGGGCAGCAGAACACGGTGAGTACTAACAAAGAAACGCCCAGAATGCATAAAATCGGTAGTCCTTAGCACAAGCTTTGCCATTTCCTGCATAATTCTGCAAATTAAAATAAAGTTGTAGTCCATTAATGTCCTTTTAAATATAGAAGTATACCATTAAAGGGTTTTAAAGCAAGTAATCTTCGAGTTCTTTGAAATCCCATAAAATCAAGTGGAATAAATGTGCATACATTCTTCTGCTTTCAATATACACAAATCTCCCATTGGTCACTGATCCACATTTCTCAAGGAATAAAATTATAAGACTAATAATAATTTTAATAATCGGATAACTTATCCTAAAGCTGCTCTAGAAAAAATAGGGTTTATTGCCTTATAATTCGCAATTAATATGTTTCTAGAATAATATTCTTAACGTTTAATCTCCCAAGAGTTAAAGATTTAAGACATGAATATTACTAAATCTTATTTAGTTTCGTTAATTAGTTTATTTAGCTCTACGTGAGTTTTCAATAGAAATTGCCTTCGCTTGATTTTACCACAAGCTCTAAA
>JAEIIH010004270.1:0-14677 GCA_018904745.1 Drosophila orosa
CAATACTTTTATTATTCAGATTAAAGATGTGTTTATAGATTCTCCTAGTTCAGTAAAAGTTGTGACTTTATGCGGATAAGACACTATAAAAAATATGAAATTAATCAAAAATAGAAGCTAACTTCAGTTTAGTTTTTGATCCTGATCAAGAATATATATGATTTCTAGGATCGGAAATGAGTTCTTCACTGCATTGCAATCTTCTGACTAAAATTATAATACCCTGCAAGGGTACAAAAAGGGGGATTTTCCACCAATAAAAACTATAATTAATGAAATTTAAAGCACATCCCCTATTTAAATATATGTACATACGTTTATAGAATATAAATATACATAAAATGAACTCTTAAAGTTCCGACAACTCAAAGGCATTAAAATTTATTAGCTGAAATAATAGACCTTTATGTGAGGCAACATTTCGTAGATTAGCCGAGGCGTATTTTCTAATTGAAGGGTATAAAAACGTTAATGCCAAATGGCGCCCCAAGCGCTTATCTAATTTTTAACGAATGCGACTCACGTTTCCCCATGCAAATTAATAGCGAGCGAGCGAGCGAGCTCTCACACCCCGCCGGGTGTGCTATGTGCGATGTGTGTGTGCCCGGTCGTCGGGCATTTGGCATTCCAAACGCGCTGATTAAATTTTCGATTTCATATTTGACAGCCAGTGCTGGAGACCACATCGTCGTCGTTTGTGTTGGTTTTGCGGGCTTCGTCGGGTGACTGCGGCGCCTAATTTGATTGTTGCATACCATTCCCACTAATTATGCCAATTTGTTGCCTTTCGCTAATTGCAGGTGCCCAATATGCCGCTCAAGTTGCCGATGGAGGCGTCAATGCCAACACCTTGCCTGCACCAGCGGCGATTTCTCGAATCTCAGCAACTGCAACCACAACAGCAGCAGCAGCAATCCCAACATCTAAAGCAGCAGCAGCAGCAGCCACAACAACAGCAGGCTGTCAAAGATGTGTCCGTATCGGTATCCGTATCCGCATCTGGGCCAGCAGCAACTGTCAGCGATGTGTTCTCCACACTGATGACATCGACAGCGAGAACGACGACAAAAGCCTCCTCAGCATCCTCATCGGCAGTGGCAACATCAACAGCCGCCGCACTTGAATTGGCCAACAAAGGTGAGTGGGGGAAAATACAGATGTATATCAAATGAACTGTATAAATACTCGAAAAATCGTACTTATAATCTGGGATTATATATGATTTGGCCAGGGTTGTCAGGCGGTTGAAATACCAAGCAAATATTCCCTGCTTCTAATTAGTTTGGGTATCGATAAAATGAAAGTATTCCAAAAACCAACACCATTTCCATTTCAAATAGAAAACTCTAACAGGATAAAAGTAACTATGTTAATGGGTGTCAAGTCAATTAGAATAACTTTATGAAAATCTGACTTATAACTTTTTAATGAGAGCAAAAAGGCATCGTGTGTTGCAACACACAATAGAAAAGCCTTTTTAATTCGCCAGTTCATTTGAGAGCTGCAGCATTGACAGACGGTCTTTTTTTTTTTTTTGCTTTATTTAACGGCGCCATGGCAACCCTGGCTGTCAAAGCGCCCCTTGGGGACGAGCATTTGCAGCGCTCGAAAGCATGCTATAGAAAAATGTGATGCCTGCATTTTTGCGCAACTGCAAAAGTAAAGGAAAAAAAAGCAGAAACGAAACGAAAACCCCAATAAAAACGACGACAGCGACAACGAATGACGAGGAACAAGACGAAGACGACGACGACGACGGATGCACAGGGTGAGCTGAGATGGGTTGCGGAAGGGGAAAGGATATGGCCGGAGGTGAGGTCAGGCCGAAAGGAAAACTAGTGTAGATACGTGCGAAAAGTGCAGGCTGGGCCAAGGAAAATCCTAAGCAAAGCCAGGCCAAAATGGAGCACAGCAGGAAGTGCACACAATTGCCAAGCACACATATACACTTGTGTTTGCTTACAGTTGGAGTTAAGACGATGGCTTTAAAGATTCTTACCAAAGTCTTAAAGGTTTCCTAGACAGCAAGGGAAATGCCTTTAAAAAATGAATAAGTAAGTTTCTAAGAAGTTTGCTTTCAACATTCATTAAGTATAAATCAATGAAACTAACTGCAATTTTAAAAGAGCATTTCCTGCACTTCCTTCCAAAAAAAGTTCCATTAAAGCTTTCCTCAAAGGCAGTAATTACATTATGGGTTAATCCTTTTCATAACTTTAGTTAAATGTCCGATAGATCCAATTTTGTGACCTCACCTGTTAGCAGCACACACATGATTCATGTGTTTGTGTGTGAAAAAGGTGCTCGATGGCTGCTGCTTGTGCTGCTGCCAAGTGAAAAACGATGCCTAGACAATGATAAAGTGAAACTGCACACAAAAACCCATGGCTGTACAGAGCCTGCAGGGTGAGAGATACAGATAGATGCACAGGATACGAGGAGGTGGAAGCAGTCGAGCAGGAAGGAAAAGGATAAAAACGCAAGGCGAACACACTGGCAAGCAAACGCAAACAGAAATACAAACACACAGCGAAAGCGCCGAGTTCAACAAGCTTACTACAGGGGATGATGGTACTGGGTTCGGGGCAGGAAGTGCATTTCGGTTGCCTCCCAACCCCCCAAACTCCATACTTGTTTACTGTCCCCATTCAACTCATCCATTCTCCAGATTGTTTTGATTTTGTCCTTTGTGTGACGCCAGTCAAAGGAACTCGACGCGTTCCGACAAAACAACGCGTTAGTCAAAGGTTTTTTAACTCCCCCCCCACCGAGTTTCCCTAGTTTCCCGCTTTCCCTCTCGCTTTTCCCCGCTTCAGGCGCTTTAAATCGAGCAAAGCAACATGATAAATAAATGTTATGTTTATTAAAGACCTCCAACTGCTGCCATTTACACTTGAGAACGCTCCAAGCAATTTGGACAGCTTTGCCTCTAAGCACTGGATTCCTGGGAGTGGTTCTTGGGGTGTTTCAGTAGCAGCTTTTGAAGGTGACACGAAAAGAGGGAGAACTGCAAAAGTTCTTCGTTGATTTCTGTGTCACAGGAAGCCAATTAGCCAGGAACACGTAAAGTTTCATTTAGTTTTAATACTTTTCTTGCTTTTTGGAGGGTTTAGGAAATATTAAAACTATAAATATGTAAGATTTTTTATAAGGAAGCTTAGATTTTTAAGGGAAATGAAGTGAGTTTTTCTTAAAATTATAATATTTTTATTGTGGAAAACATAGGTGAGCAAATTACTCTGCCTAGCCTCTGCCACACACGTAGACTTTAAACAAAGAAAACTTTGCTTATGTTTATATATATTTTATATTTATATTATTTTAACTACAATCAAAATATGTTTTACAGCAGCGGAGGGCACGAGATCTAACGGTTTGAGCAGCAGTTCGGCCAGCACTCTCCGAAAAAAGATAACGGTTTGAGCAACGTGAGCGAATTAGCCACGGCGTGCCCTTCGCTGTTTTAAAATTTTGTTTAGTTTTATTGACTTTCTTGCTTTTTGCAGAGTTTAGTAAATAATGAAAATAAAAATTAAAAAGCTTTTTTAAATTGAAGCTTAGATTTGTAAAGGAAATAAAGTCATATTTCCTTAAAATTATGATATATTTATTATGGAAAACGTGCACTTTAAGTAAAAGAGACTTTGCCTCTAATTTTATTCATACAAATACAATTCTGGCTTTTATGTACTGGCTGATCACTTCATTAATTGAATACTCTTTATTTGCGAATATTTTAACTACAATCAAAATATGTTTTAACATAAAGCAATTCCTCACTCCGTAAATCCTAAAATGCCTTGCGTTTGAGTATTGTGCAACTCGTTTTAAAGGTACATTAATAATTCGCTGGACTATTTGCATTGGATTCCCAGGCAGCGCTTGCTGAAACTTTCCCTTCCATTGACACCGCACCGCCGCAATTCAGCATCCCGAACTACGCTGCTATCTGCAACAGCCGCAGGCGGGTTGAGTTTCTGAAAGGGTTTTTCTTCCAGCAATTCAAAGCAATTTGATTTCCATTTGAGATATTTGCAGGGGAGAAATAAGGGAAAACAACACTGCAAAACTGTTGCCGATTGGGGGAAAAGGGTTTCGCAGCTGCTTCCACATTCACTCACTCACTCACTCATTCATTTATTCATTCATTCATTCATTCATTCATTCGCTGCTGGAAGGGAGAGAAGATAGTCCCCGCTCAGCTCAGCTCAACATTTGGCAAACATTGTTAAAAACTTTAAAATGAAAAGGTTAATTGAAACAAAAGGGACTTGATGGCAAAAGTTTGCTTGCCGGTCGCCACCACACCTTGTGTGTATGCAGGCCAGGCTGGTACTCCATTCACTTGCAATCCTCCCCCAGCAATCCTCCGGAGGCGGAGAGTCCAATCAGCGTCGCATTAAAACCTCCCGCACAAAGCAAAAGTTTTGCGCGATTTAGAAATTTTCGCGAACCATCGCAGGAGGGTGGTGTGAGTGGCGCCCTTGGCTGTCCAGGATGCGGTCTGTGTGGGTGTGGCGAGTATTTACTGGGAATCGTCGTTGTTGCCCGCCTGCCTAGCTAAATGAATTTAAATTTCTCCGTGGTTGGCCTGCATCGCTGCCTTTTTTGCTTTTTGGGGGGGAGGTAAACCTTTTTAATTATAAGTCTGCCATTATATGCTTACGCTTAAAAACCAGCCCAACATTTCTTTTTTGTGGAGTGGAACCTTTGCCGCACGTCCATCTGTCTGTCTGTCTGTGTGCTCTGATTTAATTCGGGTCGCTTGGCCCCCTTTTTGTATCCCTTTTCCGCCTCGCTGTTCAAACTTCACCCGACCTTTGTGGGTGGCTTTTGCTCTCCGTGGGGCACGGACACGTTGCGGGCACTTTAAGGACGCGACGCGCTTTGCATAACCAAACTGAGCGAGGGATGTGTTTCTTGACCTTTCACTGACTTTGCCTTTTCAATTTGTTGCTCCATTTGCAGACGCTGATTGCCACAAATATGGCAATTCCAAATTACCTGCCTCGGTCCGGATCTCGACCACGCCCGCGTCCACAGCGGCGTCCTCGCTACCGCTTCCGCTCCAGCTTCCGGCCTCGAGTGCGGTGCCAACTAGTCAAGCATTAGCATTGGGAGGAGCAGCTCCAACTGGCGGAGCTGTAACCCAGCGTTCAGCAGCGGGACATGTGATAAAGCCGCCTCCAACGGTTGCTGTCTCCACGGGAGGAGCCACCACCATCACCCAGCAGCAGCAGCATCCGAACTTCAAGGACGATCCCGCTGGGTATTTGCAGCAACAAACAGCCCTTCTGCACAATTCCCTGGGAGGGGTGGGTCTGGATATTACCAAGACAGTGCCAGCCACATCCACCGCACGAGCTCTGCCCCAGGAACCCATCGTGCACAGCTCCCAGCAGCAACAGCAGCAGCAGCAGCAACAGCAGCAGCAGCAAAATCTGCAACAGCAGCAACTCCAGCAGCTGCAGCGTCAGAGGATGCGACGACTCTCGCTCTTTGGCAAATGGGAAGCAGAGCCAGTGCCCGTGAGCAGTCCTCCAAGTGCTCCCATGACCGGAGCCCGATCCCTGCAGGTGGACACCGCCTTTGCGAGACCACAGAAACCGCAGATAACCAGCGTAACTGTGGTGCCGGCGCCCCAGGAGTCGCCCGTATCCAGCAGTGCAGCCGAGACGCCACCGCCGCCGCAGCTCGAGAAGCGACCCGAGCAGGTGGGCGCCATCTCCACCAGCCACGAGAGTCCGCGTCAGAGCCTCTCCTCACCCACAGATTCACTGGATTCGGCCAAGAGCACGCCCTCCGCCTCGCCCAAGCCCCAGATGCAGGTCCAGATCCAGCCGCAGGTGCTGCAGGTGCGTACACAGCCCCAGGGCCATCTTCAGACTCCAGCGCCCATCACCGTGCCCGCCCATCTCCGCGTGATGCGCCAGCAACACCAGCAGCAGCAGCAGGCCCATATTATTTCAGGCCAGCGTCTGCCTGTGGCCAGCAGCAGTGCAGCCATGGCCACGCTGACCAGGAGCATTGTGACCTCCACGGCGGGCACGGGCACGTTGACGGCACGCCCGGTGACCACCACCTTGAGTGGCTCCAATTCGGCAGTGGCACAGCTTCAGTCGATGGCCGGGGCCATGGGCGCTTCTGGTGGCGGTGGCCAGCTGATAATGACGTCCTCGGGACAGCTCCTGGTCATTCCCACGCCCAGCAACAAGGCGCAGCAGCACCATCGCCCAGGTCAGCCGGGACAAGGTGGAGTCATCATCCAGCAGCAGCAGCAGCAGCAACAGACGGCGGAGCTGCATCCGCAGCCTGGCGGTGGCTACATAGTCAGCCAGCCATCTTCAGTGGCTGCGGCCTCTTCCAGCAGCAGTAGCAGCAGCAGCACAGTCATCCTGAACTCTGGCGGGGCCAAGCTGCTCCACCATCAGATCATCACCTCGCAGGCGGGACAGATCAACCAGGCGGGCGGAGGAGCGTCGAATCAGCCCCAGACCGCAGTCCTGCTCAACACACTGCCCAACGGCGGATATATTGTCCAGCAGCAGCCCCAGCAGCATCATCAGTCGCACTCCCAACAGCAAGCGGAGCAGCTGCTGGCCATGCCCCAGCCGCCTCCAGCGCAAACCCTGATCATCAGCTCGCCGGACACCAAGCGAAGGGCGCGCAAGCGCAAGAACTCCATCTGTAGCACACCGCCGCCGAGTTCACCCGCCAAGACGCTATCGCCCCAGATCTCGCCCAGCATACCCAGCCAGGCACCCGCCCTGCTCCACCAGCAGGCGGCGGCAGCAGCAGCGGCGGCGGCGGCAGCGGCAGCAGCTACTCCCCAATTCCCGCAACAGTTCCAACTCAGTCCCGGTATTCAGGGCATCGTGGTGAACAAGCCGAATCCCACGGCGGCCCCGCAGACCCAGCAGCTGCTCCTCCAGAACGGCCAGATCCTGCAGCAAGTGAATCTTATTGGACAGCAGCTTCTGATGCCGGCTGGCTTGGTGATGGCGCCGGATGCCACGCTACTGCAGATCCAGAACATGCCCACGACAAGTCTACTGACTCCCCAGGGGCCCGTAATGCTGCGTACTCCGTCGCCGCAGAGCAAGCCCTCCTTCATCTCGCCCAGCGCCGGCGGTCAGCAGTACATAGTGGGTGCCAATGGCCAGTTGAGCCCCATCGGCCAGATCTATTCCACGCCCATGGGTCTGGTGATGCCGACCGGCCAGCAGGGTGGTGCTTCCTTCGTGCAGGCCAGTCCCACGACCACCACCATCCAGATCCAGCACCAGCAGCCAGCTCCACAGTCCCACACGCAGATCAGCCTGCAGCCTGCCGCCGCCCAGACCACCACCTATGTGACCGAGTCGGCGATGCTGCGAAGCCAGGGAACGGCAGCCGCCAGTCCCCCGGACACCACCACCTGTAGTCCGCGGAGTCCGGAACGCCCGCCCAGCCATCGAAGCAGCGGCAGCGATATGGTGAGTCTTTGGAAGCCTCTTAGTTCTGCGGTAACTTAATCTTTCTTCGTCTTGGCAGGTGCAATGCGTGTCCAGCTCGGAGCCGGATGCGGCTGTGTCGCCGCAAAGTGCCGAGAGCCGGCAGTCGCCCTCGTCCACGGACTGTGAGAGGAGTAAGTGCAAAGGACTCGACTTGAACCCTTGCGGATCTCTAATCGGAATCTCTAATTCCTCCCCCATTAGGCATCTGCAGCAACAACAATGTATTCACCCAGCCCAGCGGGATATACAAGCACTCGGAGCCCAAGATCCGGCGCATTCACATCACTTCGCAGGGAGGAGCGACGGAGAACGGCATTAGTCTGATGCAGGGACAAGGTATGCGACACATCAACTCCACATCATCTGCATCCGCCTCCATGTCCATAACGTCGTCATCGTCGTTGTCGTCGTCGTCATCATCTTTGTCGTCGTCGTCGTCGGCAACCCCACTAACAACCACTGCTGTGGCGGGCCACCGCCAGTTTGTGCACCGCCAGCTGGCGAACAGCAACCCCAACAACACCCTCATCCACAGCCACAAAGTAGTTAACATTGACTACCAGGGTAAGGCCCCATCGGTGACCAGCACTAACTGCATCCGCCACACTCTAACCCACCGCCACCACACTACCCACCATTTGGCCACTGCATGAACACCGCCTGCACCCGCACCTGCACCTGCACCTGCACCTATTTTTAGTTTGTAACCTTTGTCCCCCGCTGGTGCCTGGGATCACCTCTGTAACTGAGTAACCAAAGCCATAGCCCCCAAAAGTCTCTATGTGAGTGTGTGTGCCTTTCGTAGAGTCGCCCACAACCACTGCAACTGCTGCCACTCCGATACCAGATGCAGCGCCACCCGCCGTTGAGGCGGTAAGGACGCCGACCAAGCGCTCGCGTCGACCGCAGCGAGGAGCTGCCCGTGCCACGCCCACGCCCGGGGAAGCTGGTACCTTCCTAATGCCGCCGCGCTCCTTCGCCATTGGGGAACTGATCTGGGGTCCGGCCAGGGGCCATCCCGCCTGGCCCGGGAAGATTGTCAAGATGCCCGACGGAGTGTGCACGCCGTCGCAACAGTTCGATCATGTGTGGGTCCAATGGTTCGGCGGCGGCGGTCGCTCCACCTCCGAACTGATACCGGTCAACTCGTTGCAGAGTCTCTCCGAGGGTCTCGAGGCGCACCACAAAGCCCAAAAGGATACCAGAAAGTGAGCATCGAACGCAGACAGGGTGGGGTGGGATCACAGAACGAGGAGATCTTTTAGAGCTTTCAGGGAGAGACAATGGGTTTTTCGGGGAACTTTTGTCTTTAGGTGGAGCACCAGAACACCAGCAATGTAGCTCAATCGTTTTCTTATTTCAATATTAAGGAGGCCACAGAAATAGCTAGATGGATTACAAATCCCTTTAAATAAAATGTCTAAACGCAATGTATCGATTTATCGCACATATATCGCAACGTTTAATCGATAATCTGCAGATATATCCCTATTTTCTGTTATTCGCAAAGTAAACCCATTCGCAAAACTAATTTATAACAGTTTATGAGGGTTTTTATTCATAATTTTGTCCCTTTTATGCCTTAAGATCCTGTGAAATCTTGTAGCATATTTTTTGACAGTATCTCAGCTATTTCTGTGGCACACCTGTTTGTATATCGTTGAATTCCTGCCGTTTTCTTATTTAGATATTATTTTTTGATTGAATTGTTTTGCCAAAACCAAATGGTAAATTTTTGCTATTGTTGTAGTTAATTTTTAAAGCAGTTTATAGAATTGTAGTTGAGTTTTTCAAGCCTTTAACTTTGCAATTTAGATAATTTTGTAGATTATTTATTTGCAGCCTTGGAAATGTAGCTAGATTTCTGATTGTTTTACATTTTTGATATTTACAAATTAAATTGGCATTCAAATGCAATATTAGTTACTTTATTCATCATTTAAACATTCACTCTTTTAATTTTGCTAATTAATATTCTTGTTTCTTTATTTTTAATGCGCTGAACCAAAACCTGAAATTAAACCCTGCCCTCTGCCAACACCCCAACGTGTGTAACTCCATGTGTGTGTATGCAATATCATCATCATCATCATCATGACCAACCAACAACCCCAACGAATACCCGAAAACCCAACCAACCAACCAACCAACCAACCTCTGAAACCAAAAACTCAACCACATACAACACACACCTCACGAAAGGAGCCGCAAACTGAACTCGCAACTCGAGCGGGCCATACAAGAAGCAATGACTGAGTTGGATAACATTTCAGCCTCCTCGACACCCGCTGCAGCCGCAGCCGCAGCCACATCCTCATCAGCAGCTGCTGCTGCTGCTGGGGCGGCTGCTTCAGCCGTAATTGGCGGCCAACAACAATATCATCTTCAGCAGCAGCAGCAGTCGCCCTCTTCAACGAACAACAAAATAAATGGACTGGCGCGGAGCAAGCGCCAGGCCAACAGCACAAGTGGTGGCTCCAGCATGATGCTGACCGCCAGCACGGCGGCCACACTGAGTGGCCTCTTCACCCAGCAGCAACAGCGAGCCAAGCCCATACGCATTGCACCGGCTCCACCCGCAACGGGATCGGGAGTTGGTCCGATAACTGGAGCGGCAGTGGGAGTGGGCGCAACTGCGACCCCTGGCCGAACGGAGATCCTTAAGCTGGCCAAATGACCAGCATTGTCGGCGTTGTCGTCGACAGTCAGCACAGCCAACTACACGCTCGTCATCGGGCACAAGTAGTCGTGTAGAGGGGTTATCCCCAAAGCTATCCACACATACGATACCAGAGTATAGAGTTTAGTGTTATGCATATTGATGTCATCCTCAGCCGCCGGAGTTTGTTTCGTATGTATTCTTTAACAGGTTCACAGCCAGACTCCCCCGCTTAGTTGCGTCGCGCCGGGCGGCGCTTTGAAATAGACAATAAAACAGCAAGAGATGTTGATGGAAATCGAGTTACAAAAGTTGAGAGGGTTCTAATTCTAAACATAATAAGCAAATCGGTTCTTGGCTTCTTAGACAACTTGACATTGTTTTGTACATAGTGAAACACCACAAGCTACAGATGTTAGTACTTAAGTATTTATTTATTGCATATAGATCCTCGGTTTCTATACGTTTTTTTTCTGTTGTTTCGTTGCAATTTGTAGACCCGACCCTTATTTTTATATATTTATATATATTTAGGTAGCATTAGCTGGTATTTTTAGCCACTAAGTTGAACACACACCGCGTAATGATCAAGAAAGCAAATTATACATCAAATCAAAAGCGAAAATCAGCCACCGCTGATTTTTCTAATTATTGTTTGTATTGTATTGTATGCCCGAAAGTGTTGTTTAGAACTCGACGCGATCAAATTATTTATAAACAAGCCGAGCATGCGATGTCCGGGAAGGCAGACGTAAGAGAAATTATATTTATAAATTGTTATTATTTATTTAGTTGAAACTATTGTAAAATTATAATTGTAAAACGGAAAAACGAGAAACGAAATCACTCTTAGCGGAAAACCACACACAAAACAAATAAAGAGTAAAAAAACAAAAAGAGAACTAAATGGTAAATTTGTTGCGTTTTATTCACAAGATTTTGTGAAGATCATTTCCCTACTTATTCAATAATTTATATCCCCTAAAGATTAACATGACTAACGTTTAAATAGCATTCATTTCACTGCGTATCCATTCAAGGTAGAAGAACACCTTCGTGTACAAACTGGGAATGCCCGGAGTATCACAGGCTATGCCCACTGAAGTTATGCCAAGCACTTGGTAGGCGCATCCTTTTCCCGCATGGCGGATGAGCAGGGGACCGCCCGAGTCCCCGTTGCAGGTGTCCTTGTGCTGCGGAGATCCCACGCACAACTGGGTCAGTTCATCGAATCCACGTGGTAGCTCCTCGTTCGGATCCGTGGTTTGCGCACATCTCACTCCATAGTTCTGCAGGTCCACTCTTCTCAGTTCCTTGGACTGCTGCCCCTGGGTAGCGTGTTGTAGTCCCCAGCCGATGGCAATGAAGTAACGAAGCTGCTGGCCACTAGTGTAGGGCAGGCAGGCGGGGATCTTGTACCGATTGAACACTACCTCGCGACTCAAATGCACGAGTCCTATGTCGTTGTAGAGTGCGGGATAATGGAACTCCGGATGCTCCTTCGTTTTCAGGACTTCAAAGTCCTCCGGCTGGGCATCGTCTTTGTCGCTGCCGAACACGAGTTCCCCCAGCCGCACCACATTCACCGCTCCACTGGAAATATTTGTATTTTTTGTAACTATTTAAATTATGAATCATTCAACACTTACATGTCCGTGTAGAAACAGTGGGCAGCCGTCAAAACTACTCGCTTGCTAATCAATGTCCCGCCGCAGAACCATGAGGTCGGACTCTGTGCGTTGTTGCGATACCCGAGACGTGCTGCCGCAGGGAACTTCCTCGGATGGGCTGCAGTGCCCCCAATAATCTCATGTTTTTGGAATTTTTCAAAGAAAACAAACAAAAAATCTCAAATATATTTTATAAAGCAGAACGCTTACCTTCTTCCCCAGATATTCCAGCAATAAAATAGCTCCACAGGAGCAGCACGGCGAAAGCCCACTTGCTCATCTTTTATATATTTTCAACTGCGTCGAGCGGTGATTCCGATGAGACTAAAATCTGTTTATTGAATTTATTCAATTCGGTTGCCGCTTTAATACCGGTTTCTTTATCTGCTCAAGTCTGAGCTAAAGCGTCTACAGTCGGGGTAAGCACATGGGAATCACTGATAACAGGGAAATCACCTTTCCCAAATATGCATACGTATATTCGCTTGATTGATTATTATTTGCACATTCGAGGATTTTATGATGGTGCTTTTTGCACAGCTTCTGGGGTGGTGTATTTTATTTTTATACTCAGTACAAAGGTAGTACTGGTAGTGGAATCTCCGACTCCATAAAGAATGTATGTATATATCTTTTATATATATTCTATAATCACAAGCCGAGTGGGACCTGTGCGTTGCTGCGAAAACCAGTTTTGGCGTAATACAACTTGCCAAAAAGTATATTCATTGCAGATACCAGATAGGTCGAAAAGAGCCAGATTGGGCGACTATACATATAGCTGTCAAAAGATTAACTGAGAATGTTTAAAAGAAAAATTATTATATATGTACATATATTTTCATCTTCTCTTAATTATTTTTTATGATTTTAAACTACAGTTGTAATTACCTTTCCTAGGAATGATTGAAAAATGTATAAGATAATATGAATATTAATAAAAAATCATCTCGTAGTTAAGCTTTAATTAAATCAATAGGGCTTATCTGGTAAGCCCCGAATGTCCATAAAACGTGGCTCAGCCTACAGTTCTTATCAGTCTCCGCTCGAGTTTCACTAACAATTGCTCCTCTTCTGATAATCTCAGTTTTTCTGGAAATCTGCCGTGCTTCAGTCACTTGCGATTCCGTCAGAGATACTCAGATTGTTGGTAGATATACATAAGTACGTATTTCAAGGCAATTTTCATATTTAAAATGAATAGTTTATGTATCTTTCAATTATTTGATAAAATCGTTAAATATATTGTTGGCCACTCCATTTTAAATTAAAGGAAGGATATAAAAGGTGTTATAAACTTAAAAAATAAACAAATATTTATACCTATTATTTTTTTGTATCTCTAAAACGTAACGGTCAAGCAGCTTCAGCGTCCTCTGGAGGAATATTTTAAAATCGGTTCTGTTATTGCCCTGTTGATGGCCATTTTGCTGTTAAACAGGACCTCTGGCGGTTGTTAATAAAACTATCGCCGAAAACATCGACAATCTTTTTTATTTGCTCAAATAAAGCTACAATTAAATAATTGAAGTGAATAATATAATAAATTACATATTTATTGGTATATTTCCAAATAAAAATGTAGTCGTGTAACGTGCGTAGTAGAGATGGAAAAACCTCGATGATACCCAGCCAAACATCGATGTAGCGATGATTCGAAATGACATCGATGTTAGTATCGAAGTTTCTCCACCTCTAATTCGCCTGCATTTTTCTACTCTTTGTGAAAATTAATTAAAAAACAATACACAGACACAAACATAGCCGCCATGTCATACCAGCTATACCGCAACACCACGCTAGGCAACACGCTACAGGAGAGCCTCGACGAGCTGATTCAGGTGAGTTTGTTGCTCGCCCACAAAATGGTGGCAGCTGGCAGGAGCATCGCAATGTAATTCTGAGTTTTCGCCTTGCAGTACGGACAGATCACACCCGGATTGGCCTTCAAGGTGCTGCTGCAGTTCGACAAGAGCATCAACAATGCCCTAAACCAGCGGGTCAAGGCCCGGGTTACCTTCAAGGCCGGCAAACTGAACACGTACCGATTCTGCGACAATGTCTGGACACTCATGCTCAACGATGTGGAGTTCCGGGAGGTGCACGAGTTCGTCAAGGTGGACAAGGTGAAGATCGTGGCCTGCGACGGCAAGAGCAGCGAGTTCTGAGCCCCCACTAAGCCCACCGGTCTGATCCACATAACGCATTACAACCATTATAATAGTCGTAAGATTCGTAGCCGATAAGCTGGGTTGGCCACTGGAGCACCGCCCGTGTGATCGTAGTATGGCATTGCAAAAAAATATATACTGTTAATTCGTAGTTCAAGAAGGGCCAGTGTATTCCTCGGTAATTCCTTTTTTAAGAGTTCTCAAGAGGTGGCAATTGTTTTATTTGGTTATTCAGCCGTATATTCGTATGTTCCTTGCAACAAATAGTAAATTCATGTTTCAGTCTGCAACAAGAAGTGTGAATGGAACCCAATCCTCCTTGGATGCGGTAGGAGCCTCAGGGACTCCACTTTCTTTTATCATAGTCGCTCCTTGTATCTTTATCTTCAGCTCTGAATTTGTAAGGCCTGCTTGGTCCAGTGGTAATTGATGAAACTATTGGCCCCAGGCGCAGTCCTTTGGGTTGCAGTGGTTGTGGTTTCTGCGCTTCTTAGGACTCCAGTCGAGCGTCTGCTTGTGCTATCTTTATTGGTTGCATTCACCAGAACAACATGATCACCGATCAGTGATGGATCAGTAATCAGTGATCAATTACGTCTGGTGAACGCTCATTTTACATTCTGCCATCGAAAAAATAATCGGCTTGAAACCCATCGCTATCTTCCGGATTCCCGCCAACAA